>CM076572.1:196200187-196331311 GCA_034641835.2 Pinus albicaulis | reverse complement strand
AAAAGTTGGTTTTATTCAAGCAGAAAGAAAAGGAAATAGTCGGCTAGCTGAGAGCTTAAATTAAACAAAGATGTCTATAGCAGCAAAGAAAATAGGATCTGATTGCCTATTTTATTCTTCAACAGCGAAAACTGTGAAATCTGCCAGCAATCAAATGTAATATTCTTCCTTCTTTAGGGGAAAATTGTTAGAAATCTTTCTATGATTGCATTTCAGTTCTTCAACTGTTAGAATAGCTCTCTTTTCTGTGGATCTATGTTCCCACATTTCAGTGTATTTATTGTAATTGTAAATCATTTGTAAAGGAGTTCTGAAGTGAGTTCTGCAACTCAGCAGTAGGGGAAAATTGTGGGAGAACATTTTGCGTTCCATTGTATAGTTTGACAGGGATTAATAAAATATGCAGCTCTGATTTATGGGATCCATGTGGTATGAGATTTAGCATTTGTTTCTTTCCTTTGTTTTATATGTAAATTGTTATGTTCCATCCCTCATCCATAAACATTTCCTTTTGAATGCTTTCAAGATAGAAAGGTAGGATCCATTTTCATGCCCTGCCTTGGGAAATCATTCATCCTCTGTGTTTTCTCTTCTGTTTGAAAAGGATCCATTCATTGTGCCCTTTTCAGATCCTCACCAGTCTTTCCATCCCATCCTTTATTAAATTTAAATTGCTAATTTTCCTGCCTATCTTGCCCCATGGAATACCCTGTGTCCTGATTTAATTTCCCGTTTCAAACTGCCCCTTCTATATCCCACACATCCCTGAAATTCATTTATTTTATTAAAACCTTTTTCCCATCATTTTACCTAGCCTAATATCAGTCCACTATTGTGTTTTATTGAATATCTATTTTTACGGAGAGAGCCCTCTCCTTTCCTTGCAGGGATAGCTACAAGGCTGAGCGTGGTTTAGTTGTTACCCTGATTTTCCCTTTTCAGCCTGGGATCCAGATTAGGTGCTAACAGAGTACAAGAGGTGGAATATATGGGTCATATTGTATCTCACGAGGGTGTTAAGGTAGGCCCTAACAAAATTAAATCCATTAAGGAATGGAAAGTCTCCACAACCATAAAGCAGTTACGCGGATTTCTCAGGTTAACAGTGTATTATCACAAATTTGTTAAGAATTATGGGAGAATAGCAGCACCTCTAACAATATTATTGAAGAAAGATGCATTTTCATGGATTCCTGAAGAAATTAAGGCCTTTGAACATCTTAAAGAGGCAATGTGCCTAGCACCAAACTTAGCTATGCTAGACTTCGCAAAAACCTTTATTGTGGAATGTGATGCCTCAGGGAATCAAATTGGTGTTGTTTTAATGCAAGAAGGAAGAACCATTTCTTTTGAAAGTCATCCAATCAAAGGAAATTATTTACAAAAGGCTATTTATGAGAAGGAAATGTTGGAAACACTACATGAACTCAAGAAATGGCGACCTTACCTAATGGGAAGACACTTCAAGGTAAAAATTGATCATGATAGTCTTAAACACTTTTTGGAACAAAGAATATATTTAGAAGGGCAACAAAAATGGGTCACAAAGATGTTGGGTTATGACTTTGAAATCATCTACAAATAAGGGAAGCTAAATTTTGTTGCAGATGCACTCTTAAGAAAGGATGAAGAGGCGGAAGCATCGCTTTGTGCCATTTCTATTATCCAACCAGATTGGATAATCGAAGCAAGGTATGAATGGAAGAAGAATGAAGAAGTGTGGACACTCATTCAAAAGTTGCATCAAGATCCTTGTACATCTGATACATTTATTTGGAAAAATGATTCCTTATGGTACAAATATTGCTTATATATTTGCAATAATTCCCAAATAAAACAAAATATTATTTTGGAATTGCACACTTCTCCTTTAGGAGGACACTAAGGATTTTTAAAAACTTACCATAGGGTGAAGACATATTTTTTTTGGGATGGTATTAAATATGATATTCAAAAGTTTGTGGTGGAATTTTTGGTTTGCCAACAAAATAAAGTTGAGACAATTAAGACCCCAGGTCTTCTACAACCTTTATCCAGTCCAAGTCAATGTTGGGAGGAGATTTCAATGGATTTTATCAAGGTTTACCTAAGTCCGAAGGAAAGAGTGTCATCATGGTGGTAGTTGATAGAACTACCAAGTATGCACACTTTTGTGCGTTATCTCATCCATTTAAAGCAAGTACAGTTGCTACTGCATTTATGGAAACAATTCAAAAGCTACATGGAAACTAGAATATTATCGTAAGTGACAAAGATCCCATTTATACAGGAAATTTTTGGAAGGAATTATTTTCTTGTTTGGGTACTCAAGTAGCTCATAGCTCATCTTATCATCCTCAATTTGATGGTCAAAATGAGATAGTGAATAAATTTTTGGAAGGATATACTCGTTTTTTTGTATATGATAAGAAATCACAATGGGTCAAGTGGTTACCTCTCACTGAATGGTGGTATAACACTTCCTTCCATACTACAGAAAAAATGACCCCATTTATGGCACTTTATGGATATAATCCACTGTCCATCACATATTATTTAAGGGAAAATTATAGGGTTCAAGCAGTGGAAGATCACATCGAGCATCAACAAGAAGTTCTCCAACTCTTAAAGTATAATCTAAATTTGGCACAAAATCGAATGAAAAATAGGCATATCAACATTGCAGTGAGATAATTTTTGATGTAGGAGACCAGGTATTTTTACGGCTACAACCATACAAACAAATAACCCTCAATCAAGCTAAGAAGGATAATACATTATCGCCAAATTACTTTGGCCCTTACAAGGTGCTACAAAGTATTGGTACTATGGCATACAAATTGGAGCTTCCTTCTTCTTCACGAGTGCATCCAGTTTTCCATGTTTCATGCTTAAAGAAGGTTATAAGGGACAAGATTCTAGTTCAAACAATATTTCTAGAACTTGAAGAGGAAGGAAAAACCATATTGGAACCTGAAGCAGTCATGGAAACAAGGACTCGACAGCTACACAATCGATCAATTTCAGAGTATATCATAAAATGGAAGAACTTACCCACTGAAGATTCTACATGGGAGGATAAGAATTTTATACAGAAGCACCCAAAGCTACTCAAGCATTGAGGAAAACACCTTTTTGAAGGAGAGGAGCATGTTAAGTCCCTATATTACTAGCATAGTCCCTTATTGTTGTTAGTGTAACCCCCTTATTGTTATTGTTGTACCCCTGTAACCCCCATATTATTATTATTGTGCCCTTGCATTATTATTGTTAGGTCGGCTAGGATTACATTGTAGCCCCATGGACTCGTATATATAGAAAGGAGGTTTTGGTCATTTGTATCATCCAATAATTGTTCATTTATGTAATGTATTGGAGGTTTCCCCCTCGAAGTGGCTTATTTCTAAGGCATTGATCTATCTTTTCTTCTATTATTGGAGCTATTTTGGAGAATATATATCAGATTATTTATTTGATTTATGTGAAAAATATGGAAAAAAAAGATAGTTTTATGTAGCTCGAACTCCGCAACAAAATGGCGTGGTATAAAGAATGAATATAATAGTTCAAAAAATGGCTCGTGCTATGCTTGATGAATCCAGGACTCTTGAAACCTTTTGGGGTGAAGCTGCTCATACTGTAGTAAATATTCTCAACAAGGCTCATGTTCGTATGAATAGTGATAAAACCCGTTATGAACTTTGGTATGGTAATATTCCCAATTTGAAGCACTTTAAAGTTTTTGGAAGCAAATTTTATATAAAAAACAATGAGGAAAAACTTGGTAAGTTTGAACCTAGATCAGATGAAGGAATATTTCTTGAATACTATTCTAGAAGTAAAGCATACAAATGCTACAATAAGAGACTTTGGAAGATTGTTGAATGTATTGATTTTGTGATTGATGAATCTCTCATAGCTCCCAAAAGGGAAATAATAACAAATGAGGATGATGATGATGATGGATTTTTTCCCTCATCAAATAACAATAATAGAGAAGGAGAACCTAATGAAGCACCAAAAGAAGATACATCAGAAACAGAAAAGGCTCCATCCAGGTATGTTAAAAAGAATCATCTAGAATCCCAAATTTTGGGAGAAAATGAATCAGGGGTACAAAAAAAAAAGAACTCTTGTAGGATCTCCTAGTTATCTAGCATTTTTATCTACCATTGAACCACAAAATGTAAATCAAGCTAGTAAAGATGAATTTTGGGTTCAGGCCATGAATGAAGAACTTGATCATATTGAAAAGAATAATACTTGGGAATTGGTTCCAATAACTCATGAAAAAAATGTAATTGGAACAAAGTGGATACTCAAAAACAAGTTAAATGAAAATGGAGATGTCATTAGAAACAAAGCTAGACTTGCTTGTAAAGGGTATGCTAAAAAACAAGGTATAGAATTTGAAGAAACATTTGCACCAGTAGCCAGAATAGAAGCTATAATAATATTTCTTGCATTTTCAAGTTTTCAACAGTTCAAGGTTTAGCAAATTGATGTAAAATATGATTTTCTTAATGGTGATCTGAAAGAAGAATTTTATATAGAAAAATCAGAAGGATTCATTCTGGGAAATGATGAAAAACTTGTTTGAAAAGTTAAAAAGGCCCTATATGGCCTAAAACAAGCACCACGAGCATGGTACTATCATCTTGACAAGTATATTCAACAACAATGTTTCACAAAAGGATCTACAGAAAATAACTTATACACAAAAATTGAGAATGATAAACTATTAATCATTGTTGTTTATGTTGACATCATTTTTGGGAGTAATGAAGAATCAATGAGTTAGAAATTTTCTTCTGTTATGTAACAAGAATTTGAAATGTCTTTACTTGGGGAACTAACATATTTTATTGCCTTACAAGTACAACAAGAAAAAGATGACATCTTTCTCTCACAAGAAAAATATCTCAAACAGATTCTGAAGAAGTATGGGATGGAAGATTGCAAACTTGTGAGTACTCCAATGGTGATTGGATGTAATCTCAATTCTCATGATGAATCTCCCATGGTAAACCAATCAGAGTATAAATCTATGATTGGAAGTCTGCTTTATCTTACAGGGACTAGACTGAATATTATGCATGCAGTTGGGATTGTTGGAAGATTCAAAGGCAATCCAAAGGAGTCACATCATTGGGTCGTAAAAAGAATATTCAAATATCTACAAGGAATTCAAGAATTTGAGCTATGGTATCCCAAGTATTATGATCTTACTCTTCATGCTTACACAAATGCGGACTGGGATGGAAATTTTGATGACCGGAAAAGCACTAGTGGTGGTGCATTTTATATGGGGCCACGATTAGTATCCTGGTTTAGAAAGAAACAAAGTTCCATTGCCTTGTCTACAACAAAAGCATAATATGTGGCTGTTGCATAATGTTGCACACAACTTCTTTGGATCCTGCAGACATTACAAGATATTCAAATTAAATGTTCTCCTCCAATCTTCATCCTATGTGATAATGCAAGTGGTGTCAGTATCTCAAAAAATATTGTTATGCATTCCAAAACCAAACACATTCCTATCAAGTATAATTTTTTATGAGAACAAGTGCTTGAGAAAAAGGTTAAATTGAAGTATGTTCCCTCCAAAGAACAAGTTGCTGACATATTTACTAAACTTATTCCTAGGGAAGTATTTGAATATCTCAGATTGAAGATGGGAGTTGTCTCTGCCTCACTGATCTTGTCTGTTCGATTTCATAAGATTAAATTCGGTACGCAGATTTCATAAATCCTAGTCACGTATATACACGAGTTTATCTCTATACAGTCGTGTAAATATCTTGTTGTCATACTTTCTATGGGCCAGCCTTTAGAACAGTCTTTGTTATATATGGTTTGGCTCTGTTGCTCAGGTGTTGATGTGTACAATCTATGGTTCTCGTGTTCAACCTAAATTTCATTTCTTTGATATTTATCTACTTGATGAAGATGATTTGATGAATTGGTTGTTGAAAATGTTCAAGATGCACAAGTTTAGGGGGAGCATTAGTATTTTTAAGAATAATGCATTGTTGGTATTATGTTGGTTGCTAAATTATGATCTCTCTCTTGAGGTCCTTTGATCTTGGTTATAACATCATATATGTAATTTGATGTAAGGGTAATGTTGAGACCTATGATGTATAAATTGTCATATTCAATCATGTATGGAATTTTTCCAAAATTATAAACCCACTTACTTGGGTGATTGAGACAATAATGTAAACCCACTTGGTTGGGTAGTTGAGTCAAATATGTAACCCCATTTGGTTGGGTAATTGATGTATGTATGCGTCCTTGGTGATAGGAATGGTTATAGATTCTTGAAAATATGTTTTGAAGCTTCAACATGTGTTCGGGGGGAGTATGATCTTTATAGTGCAGTGTAGATCTCGACATTCCTGTATCGGTTCACCCTTTTCTCTTGATGTCAAAGGGGGAGAGTAACTTGGTGTTTGAATAATTCTTATGATTGATGTTTCTTTCAAGTATCTACAAGTTGTGGTGATCAAACACCATCATGGTTTCCATCAAGTCCAAAGGGGGAGATTGTTGGCATTATGAAGTAATATGGTGATATGTTGTCCTTGATGGAAACCCACTCAATGAGTTTCCTTTTGATAACAACCTATAGTTGTTAAAGATGTAAAAATGATGTATCTACAGGTTAGATGTGATAGAAAAAGGAATTCTAGTCAGTGACAGAGAAATGATAAATGTAATGTTTCACAATGTATATGAAGGATTGATGAAGGCAACCCACGTATTCTCAGAGGTTTGATTAAAGAAACCAGTGTATACATTCATAATTAGTGTATACATAGTTTTGGTGAAGAGAAGTTGTGTATACACGTGGGTATGAAGAAGCCAAGTCGCATATGTACTTACGCACTCAGTTTATGATACCAGGGGTCCTTACCATGGTTTTAGCCCACATTATTGATCATTGTGTCTTCTATTTGATTCTGTCCAAGAATACCATTGACACTTGTGTGGTTTTGGCTCATGGTATTGGGAGGCTCAAACTATACAAGGAGAAGAAGATCATAGTTCAGAGGGGGCAAGTGTATGGGTTTTGATTGAATACTTCATTCTCAATTGTATCTGCATGGAATGGGTTACATTTTATTAACAGATCTGAAATAATTATGCACCTATGAATACAATGATGGACTAGGATCTCTAGACCTGAAATGACTATGTATTTGCTTGATCTATTTATGATGTTTAGATCTGTGATCTAGCGCATGTTTGCTGAAATGAAGGGTATGATCTGAGTAAGTCTGTTAATTTGAAATTTTATGCAGTCTTGAATATTTACAGATCTATACGATGGTTCGTCATGGTGAAAACACATATACACGCGGGTTCGTTTCAAAAAAAGCACATATGGAAGTTAGGGTTTTTCTGAAGATTGCTGAAGAGAATGTCTTATCATTTCTGCTATATTTCTATTGTTTGTCAATGAATTATTGATGTATATATGGATTGTTTGAATACTGCATATGTTGCTAGTTGATTATGTATGAATATGATCAGTCACTAGGTGATTGAATATGATGGATGCTTCTGACTGAATAAGGGTTTTGTAAATCTGAAAAAGTATTCCTGAATGTCTCTAATCTGTTCTGAGTGTGATCAGATTCCTAAATTCAATATAGAAATATCTATATGCAGGTTTGTCCACAGGAAAGCGCGTATATATGCAGGTCGTAGTAAGTAAAGTAGCGTATAAATTTGGTTTCATGAATGAATAGGGTTGAAGTTGATTCTGCATGTTATTTCAGAAGTTTGGGTTTATTACTCTGATCTAGTTACAATGATCACTATTTTGTTTAAAGTTTGGTTTATGGCCCTATTTTTTTTCATCTACAAATTGAGTTGTGTTGAAGTGGTTGGATCTAGTGTGAAACTTTATGAAATGTGGTCTGCAGTAGTTTTGAGGGTTGAAGCCTTCAGTATGGAAGTCAAATATTCCTGCCTGTAGAAGCTGGTGTTATGTTCAGGGGGTTGTAGCTCCCTTCCAGTAGTCACTAGTAAACGAGATCAAGGGGTTGGATCTCCCTTCTAGTAGAAGCTAGAGAATGAGAGAAGGTTGCATCCTTCTACACGTGGGTTCTTGCGTATTGATATGAGTCTGCATCAGTACAACATTGGTAGAATTTTTCTATATAATAAATATTGAAGACATAGACGACAACAATGGTGGTTTTCTCCCGACTTGGGTTTCCACCTTAAATCTTGGTGTTCATGTGTGATGCCCTTGTGTGATGATTTATTCTATTATTACTGCACATTCTTAATAATTAAATATATGATGCATAATTGATGAGCTTGGCTAAGTAATGTTTCTGAACATTTATCTAAACATTAAGTTATTTGGGTATATGCAAGTTTATTTTAGGATATATGTGTACATGCGCTAGTTGGGCTAATAAAAGTCGCATATAAAAATCAATAAAATAAAAGTAAAAGTTTGTGATTCTTGTAAATACTGATTCACCCCTCCCCCCCACCCCCCCCCCCCCCCCAAACTCCTCCCTCTCAGTATTTTTCCCAACATATAACACATATCCAATAGGTATATTTTAATCATACAAATCATTAGAATGCAACCTTTTAAATTGAAGGAAGAGAAAATAAGTGATATGTAAGGGATAAATGCAAGGTAGGGTAAAACACGAGTATATGGAAACCTTTATCCTCAGTAGAAAGGTGTCTTTGGATTTGTCATTGAAAGTAACCCTGAAAGGTTATTCAAGCCATTGTAGTGTATGTACTGCTCTAGATAGGGGTTGAGTTGGTGTTCATACCTTCTCATGAGGTCACTTTTTTAGTATTTGTAATTTCTAAGTATGGGTTCATATTTTTTGGAAATTGGTCTATAAAGTCCATATTTTCAGGTACATCTATCTTCATTATGGGAATTAGTGCAAAGAATCTTTCGGATATGCTATGTTTATTACATTGTGTTTGCAATTAAAACTAATACAACCACCTAACACATGACTAGTGAATTTTGATAGGTATCAGCAACATAAGTTGAATCGGTTCCATCTGAAAAATGGATGGTGAAGCCTCTCGGCATGGACTAGCTCCATTTTTTCCATTGGTTGATGCACCAACAAATTTACGGTAATGCTAAGAAATATTGTAAACAATTTTGTACTCATCTAGTATTTGGAGTGTGCAATCCTTATAAAAAAATATATAATAACTTTGTAGACATTTCCTTGAATTATTTTATGAATTTATTGACAATTTTATACTTGAAAATATGACAGGTGGCTTGGTTTGGACAACTTCCTAAAAATATAAATCTCTTCATTACATTGGTTTGGTTTTGGCCAGTTTTTTGTTGTATTATCTAGAAGAATTATACCTAAATTACATAAACCAGTAAAGAAGCAAATAAATTTGAACTCAAATAGAGATGAGTCTATTTCAACCAATTTTCTCTAGAAATCAAGTTTTTTTTTAGGAATAAGTAATGCCACATTTTCAGAAAATTTATATGTTCCAGGTTGCATGATTCAAAGTCTTTAATTGAATGATAATTTGAAATATTCCATATTCAACAAACAAAACTTGCTCACCAAACCATCTTTGAAAAGTAGGTTGTGTAACTTTGCATTTCATAATCTTGATTTTATGTTTAAACTGTTGTTATTAGTGGAGTTGCATGTTTCATGTAAGTTGAGGGTGAGTTTTGGTTAGTGATGCATTTTGGATCTTTTCACTTGTTATCTTTCCTTGTATTAAAGTAGGATATATTTTATTTTGAAATTTTTTTAGGAGCTACGGGTCCCATCATCACATTGATGAATAACAAACCCACTTTTACATGCAAGTAAAAGATCTAAATCTTTAGCTTGTCCAAAAATTTAACAATGCTTTTACCAACAAACCATGGGGGCATACCTTTGTCTTTGTGGGTGTCATTTATTCTACATCCATGTAGGCCTACTGCAAAAAGGATGTAACTAGTTTAAATCCACGAGTCAATACTAGGGCATCACAACAAGAGAGGAGCGTCGCATTTTCATGGTTGAACTTCTCAAGCGGGCTTGTCTCCTGGATAAAGAACTCAACTTTATCAATGAAATTCCATTTAAGGCTAGTGGTTTGGTCTGGGGAGGTTTACTTGGTGCTTGTAGAATCCATGCCAACATGGAGCTAGAAAAACATGCTACATATCAGCTTATTGAGTTGGAACCACATTGAAGTGGACCATATATGATGTTGTTCAACATCTATGTTGTTGTTGGTAGATGGGTTGATAAATCCAATATTAGAAAGGTGATGAAAGAAAAGGGGATTATCAATGAAATATCAAGAATAGGGTTCACAATCATTTTGAATGTTTGTTGGTAGTGCTACATTTCCATCAAGTTTATCTTCAAGCCTTGTAATCAGAAAAATTTCACAAAATATAACCATACTTCCATTATTAAATGGGTTGGATGTTCTTTTTTTTCTAATTGTCCATTATTAAATGGATTTGATGTTCTTTTTTTTCTAATTTTCAATGATGCGAACAAATTTTTTTTCCCATAGCAATGTAGTGAAATAAATAAAATTGCATAAAATTTCTACTTCTATCTGGTATGCTACTCTTTCCTACTCTCCCACCTTAAAACATTTACTTTGAAACACATAGTACAATTGCTAATAGTGAGTATTTGATATCATAAATTATTCATATATTAAAGAAATAGTAGCAGATCATAAAATTTAGTTAAAAAACTAAAAATGCAGATGAAATTAAACATTTCTCCTCTATAAGAAATAACCGATAAAACTAAGAAAAATTTCTCCTTTATTATCTTATATAATAACTTATTTTAATATTAAAGATTGAATATTACCTTATTTTAATATTAAAGATTGAATATTTATTATTCTCAAATTTTATTAAAATAAATATGCATTAATATGATATAGAAAACTAATATTTTAATATTTAATAAATTATAAATTTATTTCTCTTATAGTTTTAGTAAATTTTAATCTATTTAACTTTCAAAAGAAACTTCAAATGATAATAAATTTATATCAATAATAAATTAAATCAAAATCAGTGTTTTTTTTTTTAACTTTAAATAATTCTAAAATTATATTAATATATTTCAAAATACATAAACAATTAGAATTATCTAAACAATTGGAATTATATGGTTGAGTAGAAACGAGGGTTCAGATCTTGCTAATAACATGATAAAATTGGATAACTTGACCAATATTATTGTAATAACTCTTAGCCAATAGAAACTCCTTTCAGTGAGTATAATGGTAAGCCAGGGGTGAAATAGAAATAGATTTCTTTCCTTGAAAAATATTTATAAATGTAAAATAAACTAAGATCAATCATGGTGACGAATAATTTAATATATAACAATAATTATTTTAATTGATAATACATTCTATTGGTACTAATAAGTTGGAAATTTTTAATAAAAAGTTTGAATAAAGAGAAAATTGATTGAGGCCATATAATTATTGAATGAGTTGAGGAATACCATTTTATTATAAATACGTTGAATTTTATTATAATTATTGAATGAGTTGAGGAATCACCATTTTATTATAAATACGTTGAATTTTATTAAACACTTACGAAATAAAAAAATATTTAGATAAAAAAAATAAAAGTAAAGATTTTTTTATTTTTATTTTTTAATTTAATAAAATAATCAAGATATATTTATTACGTTAAAAAATGTTATTTTTGTTGGAATTGGCTAATTTAATGATTTTTCTAATTAATCATTTTGATTGAATAGTCTAACTTGAAAGATGCTAGTATATTCTAATAGTTGCTAGAAATAAAGAAATAAAATTGCAAATGGTAACTTCCTTGCATATCTAAATCATGTGTTTAAACCATGTTTAAATTAATTTTTTATTGAAGTATGATTAAAAATTTACTAGGCTTACCCTTTATCAACACATATAATGATTAGAGAGAATGCAACCACTTTTGAGTATTAAGGGAAAATAAAAATAAAATAAAAAATTGTGTTGAAAATAAAAATAAAAATAAAAAATTGTGTTGAAACGTGGTTGTGTGTTGATGTGTGTGTTACATTAGAAAAAATGCAATAATATAAACAATATGCATTGCAAGTTGGATTCATTTCATTAAGTGAATGGTGTGAACACATGGCAACCATATTTGTAACTAATATTAGTAATAAAGGGAATCCATACCTAAAATTAATAATAAACTCATGCAATAACATTTCATTTAATATTATATATATTTGAACCCCCATGTTCCTCAACCTCCCATAAAATAGCTTTGCAAAAAAACTTATATACAACTTTCTAAAGAGAATTCGAACACTTTCTAAGAGAGTGCATCTTCCCCTTCTTCAATTTTCCATTCACGGATGCTTGGTTTTTCAATGTATATTTGTTTGATTTCAAATTTTATTGTTGTTTAATTTTATTATGTTTTTAATGTTATTAAGATTTAATAAATTGATTGTGGTTAGCAGGTTTCTAGAGGTTCATTACTCATACGTTTAGAGATGGTTTCACAAGTTTGATTTGATACAGAGGTTTGGTTTTGAGTGTATTTTCACCTCAATTTTTTTTTTTTCAAAAAATTAGGGATCATGAGAGTTAGATCAAGTTTCTTTTTCAACTTAAAAATAACGCCTGAAAAATATACATAGTTTTTCCCTAAATTAAATAAAAACCAAACATCCCTAAAATTATTAAAAAAAACTATACAATATAACAATTACATCATTTTGGATCTTCGCCCATAATCAACTACTCAATCCTCCCATCCTGTTCAGCGAATTACATAACCCACTGCTCAATCCTCTCATCCTGTTTAGCAATTTAAAACTCTTTTGTAATGCCATCGAATTTGTACACCTCTATCTCATGAGTATTTCCTAGCTTAGTTTCTTTCGCCCTTGAGACATGGTGACCTGCACTCACCATCAACGCATTGTTTAAATGGTCTTGGAATTTTTTATCTTTACTTTATCACATTCTAGATTATTATTATAGAATATATTTTTGTTAATTAAATGTCGAGACTGCTCTCACTCTATCTCATTCTATACCATTGATTGTAATTTATAATTCTTCATTATCTTTATATTAAAGTTTATAGTCGTTCCATTTTTATTCTTTACTGTATCTCTTAATTACATTTTTTAGTTACACATCTATTATTCCATTTACAAAAAAATTAAACACATCTATTATTCCATTTTGTTACTTATAAAAAAGGATACTTTTTTGTTACTTATAAAAAAGATACTTTCCAGAAATAATTATTCTAACACCTGTAGAGTTTGAAGAGTTTGAAGTCTAATGAAATTATGTGTTATCGATTTCTTTTATATATATTGTTTTTTTATCACTGTGATTCTTTTATTTTAATTAAATATAAATTAATATTCATTTTTTTGCATGGTAATTTCTATTCACAAAGTCTTTATTTTAACATAAGTTAGTTGTTCCTTTCGGGTAATCAAATTCACAGAAAGAATAGCACCTCCTATTTCTATAGTTTACAGATGCATATTATTTACTAAGTTAGTTTCTTACTTCCATGGAGTTGAAGGAACTGTTCCGAGGCTGTTGCTAAGCATCCTGGCAGCCTCTTTAGAGTATACAATATATTTATTACATAATTTTAATTTTAAAAATAAAAAATCAATATTTATTATTTCATATTTAAAAAATATTATAATCTTGGAAAAATTTAAAATAAATTTAATATGTACACTCTTAATTATATTAAATAAATATATCAAAATCGTATATACTTTTTTAAATATATCTAACTTTTATGTTATTTATATTTCATACATTTATTTAATATATCTAACTTTTAATTTATTTATATTTCATAAAAACCATATAAAACATTTTATTAAATAATAATATAAATATTTCACATACAAAACAATAGCAATAAATATCTAACTTGAGATCCCAAAAAATACCCCTAATAAAAACTATAAAAATAATCTAGAATACTAATGTCTATGATAATTATAACGATAATGAACATAGTAACACAAGTATAGATAAATTTGAGAGGTATTCATGATCGGCAACTTCAAACTTTAATAGCTACACAATATTGCATATTTAATAATATTTTTATCATTAATGTCGTTTGGGAAAGGGCATGCAAACAAACGACATTGTAAAATTTTGTATTAAATACCTTAATAATATAATTAGATAAATAACAAATATTTTTATCATTAATGTCTTTTAGTAAAGGGCATGCAAACAAACAACATTGTAAAATTTTATATTAAAAATCTTAATAATATAATTAAATAAATAATATTAAAATTGTTATTAATAATAAAATAATATTTTTAAATGTATGACTTTTTTTAATTAGAGATAGTTGAAAAAAAAAAATCATTAAACTTCAGGTCTTTTTCATGGCAAACCATCAAATTATTATCTGCAGATAGTAATGAAATGAGAGAACAATCAAATTATCATAGAAAAACCTCCTCACGAATTTTTTTCACTTCTCAAAGGTCCAGTGACCTCCATTTCTTTTGCCTGGGTTGAAAAAGTTTTAGTTTTTTTTTTTTCATTTTTTTTTCTTCCGCTTATGTAATTATCAAGTGAAATGTCTCAAAGGTCTAGTGACCTCCATTTCTTTTGCCTGGGTTGAAAAAGTTTTAGTTTTAGATTTTTTCGCTTATGTAATTATGAAGTGAAATGTTTCTGTAATGTTATTAATGATCTTTTATTTTAATAATTACTCTAATATTGGATATTTAAGAATGTTATTAATTTTAATGTTTTTTTTTTTTTAAACAGATATGTAAATATTGTAAATTTGATATTTTTACAAATGTATTTAGATAATAATAATTATTATTAAATATAAGTTTTTAGATAAAGATTGGTAGTTATGTAAAAAAATTGGAGTTTTTAAGGAATTATTAAATTAAAGCTTCTGCCTTTATTTAATTATTTTAGATTATTAAGAATATTTTCAATCAAATGACCACTTTAAGAAACACATTTGACATTTTTTTTTAGAAAAATCTAATGATTAATAATAAAGATTTATATTAATATGAATAATAAATATAAATATTTCAAATTAATAAGAAATTATTAATATTAATATTGAATATAAATATTTTAATGTTAATATTAATACTATATAAATTTAGTATTACTATATTATATTACATTAATATTATTAATGATTAATTTTTTTGTTTAACTAGTTAAGAACATCAATTTAATTTTTTTGTATAATTAGTTAAGAACATCAATTTAAGAGTGTATAAAAATTTCAAATATCTTATTTCTCTCTTAATTGGTAAACCCTGAATTGAAATAGATATAGGATTGTGAGATTTCAATGAAAATATATTTTTAATTATAAATTCTTCATATTCCAACTAAATCTCTTATATTTGAAAATCATTCTCTTAAAAAAAAATATCAAAATATCAATAATAATGCATGAAAATATATCAATGATTTGAATATTTTATTAAAAAAATCATATATATATATATATATATATATATATATATATATATATATATATATATATATATATATATTTTTTTTTTTTTTTATGAATTATATATTTTAAATTATTTGTGAATTCAATTTAGTTTTTTTTAAAGAAAGTTCAATATTTATGTTTGTTTTTAGCTTTAATATTTATGATTTTTATTCATATTAATAAACATTGATAAATATAAATGTTTAAAGTTTATATAGAAATTATTAATATTAATATTATTACTATTATATATATTTTGATGACTATTATTAATATTATTATTTTTGTTAATATTAATATTAATATTAATAATATTAATTATCTAAAATTAACATTAATATTATTAAAATTAATATTAACATTTATAATTTAATAATATTAATAAATATTAATAAACATAAATGTTTAAAATTGACATAGAAACTATTAATATTTTTTTTCTAGATAAATCTAATTTCTATTTATATAACACATAATAGTACAAAACTGCCACAGCTTCAGCTGAGTGAGCCTGAAATATGGGCTTGATAGTTATGAAATGCATGGTTCTGGACTGCCCACAGAGGGGAAACCAGTCCCTTGGAAGTTTGTTTTTCCGCCCGCACACGAGAAACCGGCATTGTGTTCAGATAATTTAACAAAAATTGACATATTAAAAGAACATTCAGCTCTTTCAGCATAGGAGGATTAAACAGAAAAACAAAAACCAACCTATGAAACTTGGGCTGCAGAGTCATGTTCCACCATAGGTTGCCGTGGTCACTTGTCATTGATAGGAGAGGGAGGTTCCTCCACGATGCAGCATCAGTAGTATTCGCTGCTGTCGTCTTCATCTGCAGTGGTAGCACAGGTGGCTTTCTCGACGACCGCCTTCTCCTGTACTTGATTCTTGTCATCTCGTGCCACCTTCAGCTACACCCTAGAATCCTTGGCCATGTCTTTGTCCTCAGGGGACCGAGGGGCAGCAGCAGAAGGGGGGGTGAGGCCAACAACTTCCTCCCTAAGGGTGACAGTGATAAAGGCCGTGATAACAGGCCTGTCCACGGTGCAATCAAAATGAAATGGCGAAGGGGAATGTGAGCTGACGCAGAGGGAGTAGGGGAAACAAAGGTATGGGTGACTGGAAGTGGAGGAGACATCGCGTGGGGAGGCAGAGAGCCCGGGATGGAATACGATTTCCCAGCAAGGTGGGTTATACCTCTTTGGCTTCTAGTTTCCAGATAATGGCCACAATAGAAATCCTCAGAAGAGGAGTCAGTGCTGGGGGAGGGCCGAGAAAGAGTGGCTCGGCCCCTGCTACTCCCACAGTGGCATCTCATCCTATGACGAAGCCTGGGCATGGTGGCGGTGGAGCACGAACAATGTTGACTAAAAGATGGATGGGAATGTCGCTGGGTAGAAGAGATAGGCGAGGCAAGCTAATCACAGGGCCGGGACTTCATGCAACAGAGGTCGCTCGGAGAAAAGTGGAAATCTGGCATAGTTTCTATGAAGCAGAGCAATAGACAGTGTCTTCTTGTGTGCATTCGAGCACTTGGCTCGGCACAGGCATGAATACAGGAGCTTCTCTGCGGAGCAAGAGACCTGCAAACCGGGTGAACATAAGTTGAATGGTTGAAATTGAACTCCATTAAGAACCAGAAGTGCAGAACAAACTAGCGGTGGATAGTAATGAAACTGCAATTAGAGAGCAGGCTAGCCACATTTAATGTGGTGTTAATTCTACTATGGGTGGCCATATGGCCACCCCACGCGGGCACCATTGGGATGATCCGTGGGACATACGTCCCATCGACCTCAACTCGCATCTACATCCGGAGTAGAAACTATTAATATTAATATTATTACTATTATATAAATATTTTGATGATTGCTATTAATATTATTATTATTTTTTGGTTAATATTAATATTAATATTATTAATATTAAGTATTTAAAATTAACATTAATATTATTATAATTAATATTGATTGATTAACATTAATAATTTAATAATATAGATTGATATTAACATTAATAATAAATATCAATATTTCAAATTAATAAAGAAATTATTAATATTAATATTAAATATCAATATCTCTTTTAATGTTAATTAATATTAATAATAAATATAGATGTTAATGTTAATAATAGAAATTTATATACAAGTAAATTTTTCATTAAACATTTTCATTAAACATCAATATAAGTATTTCATTAAATAATAGATTGATAACTTTAGGTTTATTTAGGTTCAATAACATTATAATTTAACTTTAGGATTTTTTAGTTCAATGAAATTAAAATTAAAAAAATTGGTATTTTTATATCATTTGGTTCTCATAGAATTATTTTATTTTATAACCTGAGGTTTATAATATTAAGTTATTTAATATTTAAAAAAATGGTTTTATGTTAATATTTATATTGAACATCAAACATTAACATTAATATTCAATAAAGACCTTAATAGAGACATAAAATAGGTTTGTGAACATTAATAATATTGGATGGTAAACATTATGTTTAAAAATTTGTGAATTTTTTTTCACTATTGTAATAATGTTCTTATGGCTCATATGATTTCGTAACATATGTATATATCAATTTTACTATATATGTAGATGAAAAATTGCGTATCTATGTTACTTTTAACTCTATCTACATCAATTGAATTTTTTTTTTGATATCACATGTGTTTTCTTTTATGTTAGGTGAATTCCTTGTTTGATCATAGATCCAACTATTTGGAGTTGTCTTCCATTCAAAATTCTTGAAATTTTCTTCCTCTCACTCCCTTTATCGATTCTGATCAAGTTTAGCACTATTTGTAAGCAATGAAAGAATTTTTTGAAAAAAAGGTTCTTTCTTATTGCGTTGCAAGCATATCTCTACAAACGAATTTGGATTTATTGTTCATTTCCTCAATGATGAAGATAATTATTTTGTTGTTGAATACCTTAATAAGAATGGGCACATATCTCATTTTCATTTACGATTCATAGATTCAAGATAGAAATTAGAGTCTAATGTTGGAACAATGGTAATTTTATCCTTACTAATAGAATGCTCCCATTCACGCAACTATTTTGTAGTGAATCAATTTACAAAGGCCTTTAAAAACATTGGGTCAATACGAATTGGAGACTGGGGATTCTTTTGATTATTGGAAAATATAAGCATCAAAAAATATGACTGGGTTGTTCTAAAACATATCTATGATAGAATGCAATCTAAATGTTATGTTTATAGTAGCCTTGATAGGGATTAGCGAAGGGTTGATCTTCCATTTGGTGGCACTTCACCCCCTCATAATGGAGTGTTTTATAAAAGTAATTATTTTGTCTCTATCTGGAAAAGGAGTATGAAGATTATGCTCGATATGGGTATACAATCTACTGGTTTGATGTAAGAAAAAATGAATGGCGTTTTTCAAATTTTCCAATCAATGACATATGGTGTATGTCAATAGCAATATACAGGAACCAATTGATTTTCCATGTCAATGATGGCGCCACTTCTGTATGGTCAATTGATGAAATAAATAATTTCCAATTTGATCACCTGTGTGCTGAACGAAGGATTGCCTACTTTGAGGATGATTGGGGCTTCAAATGGAAGTTGTTGGAAGAAATTTCTACATATATAAATATCAAATTTCCTGGTTATATCCCATTTTGAACAGTACAGGGTGTGGTTCTTATGTGCTATTGCAGTGAAGTTCCTTTCCTATTATATGACATGATGACTGGGCTCTGTTTCCCAACATATATTGATATTTCAACTAATCAACAGATGTATGGGGTTTGATCTCCAACACTACAAGACTGCAATTATTTGATTGAGTCTGGAAATGTTTTTGTAATTTTTCCTCATATGGATTCTATTGATGATATTCCACCATTAGATATGGACATTGAGTCTTAGGCTATTAATCCTGTTAGGATTTCCTATATATATTCATTTTATATACTCTTTGTGGTTGTGGAAAATATTTCCATTGTTTTTTACTTTACATACATTTGGGTATATATGCTAATACATTAAAATTATGATTTTATGGATATTTATATGGCTCTAATTGATTCTATATGTGTATGTATCAGCTATTGGATATTTAATCCCATTGCAATTTGCTAGAAAATATTTCTTATTGTCTCCCCTTTATTTTTCTTAATTGAATTTGAATGTGTTTGGATGTTATGCATTTTTCTTTGCTTTTATAATTATAATTTCTATGAGCTATTTTATACATGGTCTGTGTATTAGTTTTTTTCTCATTGGTTCTCAAGCAATGTTATATATTTATGTACATTTTAGTATTTACATTTATATTTTGATTGTATATAGTTCCAAATGTTTAGATATATTTCCGAGTAATATAAGTCTTATAGTATTTTGTTCCACTCATATGGGTTTCTCATTATGATTCTAATATCAAACATGAAAATTTAGCCTTTTTATTTTAGCCATTTGGAAAAATCATTATACATTTTCATATGTTTATTTGGTTGGAAAAAGACCATATACAATTTTAATTTTTTATATGGTTGCAATTTTTTTTTTTTTCATTCTTTTGTATTTATTTATATTGGATATATTATGTGTTCCATGTTTATGGTTCGATAAGCATACAAGAAAACTGAATGTGTTACTAGCACCACGTGATAGGTCTAATGAAACTTGTCGTTTACAATATCTACAAAATAAGGACACAATAAATGAGTAGAGGAGAGCTACATATCATAGAATAACTAGTGAAACTACTCGTAAAAATGATTTTATGATTCCTTGTAAGCATCGCACTATGGATGATATCATGGAAAGAACATTTCCCATTAATAGTTCATTGTCAGAATATGCTCCTTGTAAGCATAATTTCGTTGTTCGATTCTCTCCTGAAAATGTTCATAATATTGGGGAAGCATATTGCAATAGGGAAGAACATCATATCGATAATGTGGACGCAAATTTTCACCCTAAAACTTATGTCTCTGCAATTGCATCTTTTGAGCAAGGAAAAATGTTGCAAAACATCCATGGTGGAGGAAATGATGACATTGTATGTGATTATTTGGATGATAGTTTAGTTGGCCATTTGTTTGATAATTTGGAGCCGCTTTCTAGAAACATCAGATCTTCCAATCCCCCTTCTCAAAATAATGTTGTCCCACCAAGAGAATCAATCATCCCTGTTAGCATTTTGTGTGGAACAATGGAGGTAACACAATGATATTTTGATGTTTGCTGTAATAGTTATTGTTTTATTTCATTCCTCTATTTACATTTTTTTTTTTTTTTTACTAAAATTATAAGGTATTTTCTTCCCTTGGAATAGAATACAACTCATTTTAATATAGGTATGGAAATTAACTCCCCAAGTGTTCCATATACTAATCTGAGAAGTGGAGATTAAGCATGTCATAGCCTTCCACGACATTCCCCTCGACAATAAAATTGGAAAACTAATGTAAATGTTTAATGTATTTTCTTTGATTTTTCATTTTTTGAATTTTTAGTAGGTTGGAAATTGAATTTTATTGCATACTTTATTTTCTTCAAACATGACACAACTCATTTTAATAGAGGCATACAAATTAACTTCATAGATGTTCCATCTACTAATGTTAGAAGTGAAGAGGAACCATCTAATAGTGTTCATCCAGATCACTAAACAAATGTAAATGTTGAATAGATTTGATATTTTCCTCAATTTTTCATTTGTTTTTAGTTGTGCATTGTATTTTATAAAGTTATATGAAAAAAAACATGATTTCATCTTATGAGGTTGGAGAAATGGAATCCAAAACGTCAAATTGTCAAAAATATTTATTGGTTGGAAATTTAGTTTTATATTTTTTCGGAACATGAAACAGCTCATTTGAATACAGGATTAGAATCTAACTCCCCAAATGTTCCATCCATTGATGTTAGAAGTGAAGAGAAACCATCTCATATCTTTCATCCACATCACCAAACAAATGTAAGTATTGAATGCATTTGTTTTTTTTTTCATTTTTTAATTTATAATTAGTTAGACATTAAATTTTAAAATATTTTATGATAAAGACACCTTATCATCCTCTAATGTCCCAGAAATGTAGTCCATAAATTTGGAAAGGCCCTATCATAGATCCATTCCAAATGTGTCAAATTTGGGAAGGGAATCTCATGTTGCTGAAAATAAAGTACATTTTAGAAGAAATTTTACTCGTCCACATTGTTCTGCACATGTTCCAACCGATACAAATCATGTTAATTTTGATGAAAAAATGATTACAGTGCATAAAATATTTCGAGAAAAGATATATAGGTTGCTAGTTGTCTAAATGTGCCACATATTCCAAGAAACATATCCTGGAATCCAGGTTTTGAGAGATTTTGAAGGACCTTGTTGCAAACGATTGAAGAATGGAAGAGGTTCCCATATTTTTTTTGGATATAATAACATGGATCTTGGTGAGAAACCTCATATTTTAAGAGTTCTTACTCAAGTTGGAGAAATGATAATAGCACATGTGAATCCTATTTTTAAAGTGACACATGCTCGAGGTGGGAAATATAAGTATAAAAGGCACTCAATTAGCTTTCCTCAACATATTTCTACAATTTCACAAATTCTTCCCCGAAATGTTGAATATATCGACTTTATAATTGTGAGGAGACATGCCACTCAGTCTAAATATTATGAATGTTACGTCAAAATATCTCGATTTATGGTTGCATTGCTTTTCAAAATTGAACGTGATCAATATTATCAAGATGTTGTAATTGACTATGATTCAGTGAATGCTCTTCTCGAAAGATCAATAGATGTCTCTTCTAGGCTTAAATTTGTTGATTCTGATATTGAAGAATATGAGATCAATGAAACTAATAATGAATGTTTTTCTGCCAAGAATTTTCCCTCTCATCCTTCTTCTTTTGTTGCTCCCCTACCTAATGAACGGATAGAAGTGGAAGAAATTAGAGCATTTCTTGATAATGTTGATTCTTCACATGTTCAAGAAATGGATTGGACCAATATTGGAACTCTCTGTGGTGAATGAATATAATACTGAGGGGTTATTATATATGGAATTCCCCACATTTTTCCCCATTTTTGATTTTAATTGGTTGGAACCACACATTTGTAGTGTTGAAATTCATGAGTATGAATTGCATCTTCTTAGATAATATGATCATAGGTTTGGAAGCCATCCTCACTGTCAATATTACCTATTGAACATAATAATGCAGCATCAGATCCAAACATTTTTTGCAGTTTTTGCGAATAAACATTTACATGATAACTCACTGACAACAATTGAAGACATGTGTTACCAACTTTCTGATTTACCAGATAATAAGTGGGATGAGCATCTTATGTGATTTGATTATTATCTAAGAGGTACAAGGGCATATTAGACTAAATTTCGGGCTGAATTGAATGACATGATTACTCAGTTGGGATGTCCATATTTTTTTTTTTACTTTGAGGTGTAGCTGAGACAAAGTGGCCAAAGTTGCATAACCTCATGCCCGTACATTCACATTATCGTTCCTTAAAAGAGAATCATATGAAAATTGAGAATTTTGTCCAGTACCCTCATATTTTTGCCACATTTATGCACTATAAATTCAATATATTTTGGGAGGAATTTATCAAAAAATATCTGAAAGTGAAAGACTTCTAGTACAAGTTTGTGTTGTTGAATTTATTTTCTATTTGTTGTCAATTTTTTTTTCTATGGTTCTATTTATATTTTTTGTAGTAACTCTATATTCATTTTCTTCATATATGAGTGGAAGCATAGAGGTTCAACACATATCCATGGTTTCCTATGGTTTCAAGGCACCCCTGACATGGAAATACTTGATTGGTCAAATGCTTCTGATGTACAACTTGCAAAGAGATTCTTTGACAATTATGTAACTACATGGAATCCACGTGACATACATCATCACAACATAATGGTTACAATAAGCCTCAATGATGACCCTTTCCTATTGAATATTGATCATTTTTTCTCTTGCAATTCTCATAATGATTATGAAGAATTGTTAAACCATTTCCAAAGGTACACAAAGTGTAGTGTAGATTCTTGTTTGCGTAAAAAGGGAATTATTCTCACATGTCGGTACAATTCTCGATGGGATATTTCTGAGGAATCAAGATTGTTCATAGATGATCAAGGCAGAAAAAAATATGACCCGAAAAGAAATGATGATAGACTCAATATACATAACATTTACCTTCTAACAATATGGTGCGAAAATGTTGATTTCCAACCAATGCTTTCTTGATATGGTGTCCTAAACTATATAAGTATGCATCAAAAGAAGAAAAAAAAGGTTTGAAAGTTATCATGGTATGTTAAATATAATTTCAAATTCTATTGCCTCTGAGGATCATGCTTTGTGTGCTTACAGAAGGTTTCTTGTAAAAATGATTTTTAATTGTGACATTGGAGCAGAAGAAACATGCCATATGTTGTTTAAGATACCTCTTGTTGTTTTTCGTCGAAAATTTGTTTCCTTAAATTTTGGAAGAAAGGTTTTTAGGAAAATATCAAGGGATGGCATGCAATGTTCATCTGAGAATACTTTTGTTCAACATTATGAGAAGATACCTTTTCTCCTTGAACATATATCTTTGATATAAACAAAAATATCTTGGACATTTGATAGCAAGCGTAAACAATATCCCTCCAAGCCTAGAGATTTTCATGCTATTGTTTAGGTTTGGCCACGGTTTTATTCTATTCCTAGTGAGGGTTCAAATGAATTTGAAACCTTTTGTTGGACAAAATTTCTCTTGTACAATCCATTTCGTGACATTTTTGTGGAAATTATGCTTTCAAGTGAAATTATTATTGAAAATTGGAGGAATTTGCGATATTGAGCATGGCATGTTGATTGAAATACATAAATTGTCGACAATATTGAAGATGAAGAATATGGTGATTTTTCTAACTAGGAAATTAATATTGAAGATAATTTTCAAGAATGGTAGTTTTTCTCTCGCTTGGTTCCACCAAATAAAGTGAATGTTTCTGATCTTCACACGCTTGGTCGAATGGATTTTGATATATCCTTTAACTGGAAAGTAAAGCTATTTCTGATGATGTGGCTAAAGAAGCTATTAATTTTATAAGGAATGGATAGTAAGGGTGATATTGTTGACCTTTCAAATAAAACATTTGCATCTCTAGATTCATTGGCAGAAAAACAATGACTTTCTTTTGAAATTGTTTTAAGGCATTTTTTTGAATATTAGATTCATGAAGATCTTCTTATGATTGTTCAAGGAACTGTAGGCATTGGAAAGTCTTTCCTTATCCATTGTATTTTTGAAGATATTTCTAATTTATCAAGCAATGGAAGAATTCATTTGCTTATTATTTCCCAAATAGGAATAACTACTTTTAATATACATGCAAAAACAATCCACTCGACTCTAAAAATTTCAATTAAAGATATGAAACCACTATAGGGGGAATAAATAGCATTATTCCAAGAAGAAATGAGGCATATTCGATATATATTGATTGATGAAATGAGATTTCTAGGATCAAGGTTATTCATGCAAATAGATGCTCAATTACGAGAGGCATTTCTAGAGAATTTTTCTTTTTCTTTTTGGTGGCAGATCCATCATCCTTGTGGGTGACCTTGGGAAGCTACCTCCTTTGAGAGGTAAGCCTTTGTATGTAGGTAATAAAACAACAGGGAAAGTCTTGTGGAAACAATTCAGCATTGTTGTCACTCTTGACACACTATTTCACCAACAATAGAATAATGATAAATAATCTTGTTTTCTTAGAGTCCTCAATAGCATAAGAAATGCATAACCTGTTCTTGAAGATTAGGTTTTTCTTATGTCACGGGATAATATGAGGTTGCATCCTAGAGAAATGGATTTATTTAATGCAACAACTCACATGTTTCAAACAAATAATTTGGTGTCCTTCTATAACAGGCATTTATTAAAATCATTAAATTCTCCAATTGAATGATGTATTCTTGAGAATTCAAGGTGTTCAGAAATAAGTGGTGCTGATGATGATCAATTGGACCATGAATTTTTGTTGTGTCGTGGTCAATGTGTAATGTTGACATGAAATTTGTGGGTTGAAGCTGGTTTAGTGAATGGTACACTTGGTTATGTGAAGGATATATTTTATATGCCTGCATTTAAGCCACTTCAGCTTCTAATGTTCATAACTTTTATTTTTGATAAGTATGTTGGTGTTCCATTTGATGCAAGAAATCCAAAAATTGTACCTATCACACTAGTGATAAGATGAAATCGAAAACAAATTCCTTTAAAGATGGCATGAGCTCTTACAATCTACAAGTCACAAGGATTGAATTTATAACGAGAATTAATTGATATCTGGAATAAAGAGCAGCAAGGCCTAACCTTCACAATCATATCAAGAGTGAAATCAATAGATGGTTTATGCATTGCACCACCTTTATCTTTTAAGCGTTATTCCAAGATGAAAGATAGTGCATATGTTACAATTAGGAAGAAATAAGAGGAGTGATTGAAATCCATATCGCTATGACATGCAACTATTAATACTTTTAGCTATTTATAGATTTTTTTCGAATTTATTTTTTTGTTCTCTTTATTTACTTTTAATATAATAATGATTTTCATATATTAATTAGATGAATACATTCATCATTTTCATAGTAATATTTCAGAAAGTTGTTTACATCATTTTTCATGTTGTTCAATTTGTTCCTTTGTTTACAATGAACCATTCAGAGATAAACAACCAGTTATATGAGAAAATCATTAAAACTGAAGATTGAATTCCATATTACTATGACATGCAACTAATAATATTATGACATATTTATAGGTTTTTTTTTTAAATTTATTTTATTGTCCTCTTTATTTATATTTAGTATAATAATTATTTTCATATATTAATGAAATGAATACATTCATGATATTCATAGTAATATCTGAGAATGTTGTTACATCATTTTTCATGTTGTTCAATTTACTTTTTTTTTTTAAAGTCCTTATTTTTCTTTCTTTTTATAATGAACCATTCAAACATATACAACCAGTTATATGAGCCAATCATTAAAAAAAAAGATTGAAATCCATAGCCCTATGACATGCAACAAATAATATTGTGACCTATTTATAGAATTATGTTTGAATTGCTTTATTGTCCTCTTTATTTACTTTTAATATAATATTGATTTTCATATATTAATGAGATGAATGCATTCATCATATTCATAGTAATATTTGAGAAAATTGTTTACATAATTTTTCATGTTCTTCCATTTACTTCTTCTTTTCAAGTGGCTATTGTCCTTTTTTTTACAATGAACCATTCACACATAAACAATGAGTTATATGAGCCAACCATTAAAAATAAATTTAATAATTTGTTCGTATTGATATTAATATTGTGAATTCATATTATATCATGAATTACAAAATTATGGGCTAGATGCTATTAATATTATTATTTCTAATGATATCCAATAGTAATGAAAAATTTCTCCACCATACTAAAAATTACCAATATTAATATTGGTAGTTAGTATGACTATTAATATGTCTATTAATTAATGTTAATGATGTTTAATATTAATATTAAATTTAAATATTGTGCCTATACATTAATATGAACATCAACATTAAACATAGATGAAAATATTTTGATTGAATATTAGGTTTATTTTGGTTCAATGATAACATATTTATATTTGATATTAATATTAAACTAAAATTAATACATACATTAACATTAATTTAAATAAAAATATAGAATTACTAAAATTATTAATAATTGATTTTAAACATAAATTTTAAAAATTTGTGAATTCTTGTTCAGTATTGTAATAAGGGTTATATCACTCATTTCATGGGTACAATATGTATTTCTAATGAGGTTTATATTTGTAGAAATTTTTATATCATTTGGTTCATGTAGCATTAGGTTATTTTATAGCATGATGTTTTTAAGATAAAGTTTTTGTAACAATAACAAAAATGGGGTGTTATGTTATATATATATGTGTGTGTGTGTTTGTGTGTGCGTAGATTTGTGTTTGTGTGTATTAATTTGGATTTTTTCATTTTTCCTTTCAAATGTAGATATGGAAAATAATGATGGCGTCTGTTATAATCAAGTGATGGAAAATATTTCTAGAGTGATAATTTCTCTTTCGTATATTCGAAACAAGTTCGATAGAAAACATAGCTTCCATCCTGCATTTATTGATGAGAAACTTCATGTGCTAGATGAAATGAAAACAAATGTAAAATACTTGTTGGATGTGCACATGAGGGAGGTTGGGAGGAAAACAAGAAGGGTTTGGTTGGAAAGCGTTGAATATTGTGATCATTATCCCGTTGATTTTAATTTGTGTTCCTTTTGTTGTCAGTTTGGTTGTGTTTTGGAAGAGGCTATTTGATAAATGACCTTTGATGGAGTGTTTCAAGTACATTTTTGTAGTGGAATTTTTTTATGTAAAGACAAAAGAAAATATATGTTAATTTCAATGTTCTTTCTTTGGTTGCAATAGGGTGAAATTGAATATCCCATTAGTTTATTAATTTGTTTGGTTTATAATATTAAAAATCATTAAGGTTGATTGATCATTTGGGGTTTATAATATTAATAGTCATGTGAATTTATCAATATTTTATGTTAAAAATCTTAAGTCGTATTAAGCTCTTGTGTTTTTAATATTGATCCCTTGGCCTTATTGATCCCTTATGGGTAAAACCGTGAAGGAGGGTTACACTTTTGTGAGAATCGGGGGCAGAAAAGTCATTTTCACAATAGTTCGGCCGAACATTTAGAAAATTTGGCCAAACCCTTTTAGACTTCGATCGAAATTTTGAAATTAGCTCGGCTGAACTAATTCTGTCGTTTACATTGACGACATATTGACGACGTGGAGAAACAAAATTTTAGCTGGAGATGGAAAATTGACAACTAAAGTTCGGCTGAACTAATAGTTCAGCCGGACTATTAGTTTGGCCAAACTTTTAAAATAATTAGGCCGAACTTTAGTTTATAAATATACTAGCCCGCAAACATGAATAGGTTTCAACTTATTACCATTATCACATGACATTGTAGAGTTTAGTTTACCATTTGTTTTTTACTGTTGGCAGAGTTTAGGTTTCCATTGTTGCATGTTGTTGTAGGGTTTATTTTGTTGCTTTATGTTGCAGTTGCAGGGTTTATTTTATTGTTGCAGTTGCAGGGTCTTGTTGTTGCATTTGTAGGCCCAAGTGAGAAATTTGTTTGTTTTCTGTTTTGCTTTTTTTTTGTGATTTTTTTTCATTATTGTTCTTCTATTCTTCTCTTTTAATTTTATAGTTGTTTTTTTGTTTGCAGGTAATTTGTAATTTTTCCTCTGCAATGTCCTCTACAATCTCCTTCTTGCCTTCTTATTGTAGCCTCGACGTCTTCGGCAATCTCCTTCCTCATCTTCTCATTACAGCCTCGTCTCTGAATTTCCAGGTTTGTACATGTGTCAAATTTTTGTATCTCTCTCTAGACCTGTAACTAGGCTTGCTCCTAGGTAATGTATTTTTTCATGTCAGTATTGAATAAAAGAATTTCTCTTCCTCAGTTGACTATGGAGTTGTGTCTTCTCTTTATGCACTTATCTTATATCCTTGGCTAGTTTTTTAGATGTGATTGATTTCCATATCCAAACCTCTTCATTTACGTTTCAATATACGAGGGGGAGCCCAATAAATACTTAGGTATGAACTCACTCGACCATATGGGAGAGGCTTCCAATTTTCCTACCCACCTATTTACGACCATCTTTTCAATGCTCATTTACCTGAACTTTTCAGCATTGCATTGGCGTTCAACAACTTCACGAAAGGAAGCTTCCCTGAAAAATCCTATGGAACTACCCAGGATCATAGACTCAATTCCGCCAGTTTCCCCTAGTTTTGACCTACATATAAAGCTAGAATCGTATAATAAGCTAATGTACTTTCTCTTGACCATTAGTTATGAGAAAAACCTAACACCCCACAGATTTAGGTCGTCTCTCAATCAATATCTAAATAGAGAATCAGTGTGCAATTCAGGTTTAATGTTAATTGTATCATTCTGATCCCTTCAAATAATATCATCCTGGTTATCTAGCCCTTCTGTAGCTTTACCCAGAATGAGATCATCCCTGTTTGCTGGAATAATCCTGGTTGCTAGAACAATGGCATACTATACAAATTTTAGGCAGTTGTGGCAGGGCTGATATGAGAAAAAAATTTAGAGTTAATATAACTATTTTGCTAATTTTTCATTTCTATTTTCACAAGTAGATTTTCTATTTTTATTTTGGGCATATTTACTGCAAATTTGGTATAAAAACCATTGAATGTGGACATGGGAAAAGTTACCATGCTACATAAGCTCTGGCTGTGGGTTCCTGTCTATTTTTTTTAAAATCTCTATAGTCTTTTAACATGCCCCATTTTATTTACCAATTCATCTTTCTATGCATTCTCATTTTCATTGTTTAAGATTTGCTTTGATATTTTTAGCATCTTAATTCTCCATCTTTCCTCTTATTTTTTCCCTATTCAATCTTATCCTCATATATGTTTGGAGATTAATTTCCTAAAAGAAAACAAGAAGTGAAATTAATAGGTATGCTATCCGACAGACTCTATATGTATCTATTCTTCAAGTTTTCTCCAAGCAAAATATAGTAGCTTTGTCATCCTCCGTAGTATAAGCCACATGGTCCATTCACTGTTAGCTGTGTCCCTCCAACATTTGACATGGCTGTATTTTATTAATGTACCTAAATTTATATATTCCATGATGCTTCTAATCTTGTAAAATGTTAAAAGTGGAGTGTTTTATGACGTAATGGATATTAATAATCTAGATTGACATGGTTGTATTTTATTAATGTACCTAAATTTACACCTTACATGATGCTTCTAATCTTGTAAAATGTTAAAAGTGGAGTGTTTTATGATGTAGTGGATATTAGAAATCTGGATTATCCTACACCAATATGATGATAATGTTGATTGATGTTCAAGTTGTAAATTTCTTGTACATATCAAGGATGAATGGCAGTACAAGCTAAAAATTACATTATTATAAATTATTAAACAATCTGTTAGGTGCTAAATCATACTTCTTATTAAGGACATAACTAATGCAAGATGAAAATTACTTTTTAATGTTCTTAGCCTATTTGAAGATGTCAAAGAAAAGGTTTCTAGATGTTATTTATCCCATAAACTTCAAGGAAAACTAAATTCTAAGGAAAACCATGTACATGTCATTTCTCCCACAAACTCATAAAGGTGTGATTTTTAACATAACTTCATCAACCTCTACGACTGGTTGTTTTAGTAAGTGCATCAAATAATTTTGCAAACCATGTACATGTCATTTCTCCCACACACTCATAAAGGTGTGATTTTTTACATAAATTCATCAACCACTACCACTAGTTGTTTTAGTATGTGCATAAAAAAAATGAAATTATTATAAATTTTTAAACAATCTGCTAGGTGCTAAATCATACTTATTAAGGACATAACTAATGCAAGTTGAAAATTCCTTTTTAATTTTCTTAGCCTATTTATAGATTTCAATGTAAAGGTTTCTAGATGTGATTTCTCCCATAAACGTCAAGGCAAACTAACTCTAAGGAAAACCATGTACATATTATTTCTCCCACAAACTCATCAAGGTGTGAATTTTGACATAACTTCATCAACCACTACCACTAATTGTTTTAGTAAGTGCATAAAATAATTTTGCAAACCATGTACATGTAATTTCTCCCAAAAACTCATCAAGGTGTGAATTTTGACATAAATTCATCAACCACTACCACTAGTTGTTTTAATAAGTGCATAAAATAATTTTGCAAACCATGTACATGTCATTTCTTTGACAAACTCATCAAGGTGTGAATTTTGACATAACTTAATCAACCAGTACCACTAGTTGTTTAAGTAAGTGAAAACCACTACGACTTTAAGGAAATCCATGTACATGTGTCATTTCTCCCATACATGTGTCATTTCTCCCATAGTATTTTAGGAAAAATTTAAGGCATGTGTCATTTCTCTTTCATTTCTATGAAATTTCTTGCATAAACTACAAGGAAATGTCATTTCTCCCATATACTATAAGGAAAAATTTAAGGCAAACCATGCACATGCCATTTCTCTCTTAAACTCTAGGAAAGAAAAACTTTAAGGCATGTCATTTGTAGATGTGATTTTTCCCATAAACTTTAAGGAAAAATTTAAGGAAAACGATGCACATACCATTTCTCCCACAAACTAAAGGCTTTCTCTGATTAATTCAAGGCAAAATTTAAGGCCTAAAAACTGAACCTAAAGTGGCTGAACTTCCATAGGATTTTAAAATTCCATAGGATTTTAGTCTATTTTTTGAGTGTTAACTTCTACAAGTTCTAAAGGTAGAATCTGTAAAGGGCCAGGTAGCCTCTGGATCTCATCTTTTCTCAAAGGTGACAGATCCAGTAAATGCCCCTACAGTCAATCTCTGGAACATATCTAAATAGAAGTTCTTCATTGTAATATCCATTTCTATACATGCAATTTCTCCCATAAACTTTAAGGTATTTGCTAGTGTTTTTGGAACCATGTACATCTCATTTATACGTCATTTCTCCCATAAACATTAAGGAAAAAATTAAGACAAACTATGTACATACATGTCATTTCTCCCATTTCTCCCATAAATTTTAGTAAGTGGATAAAATAATTTTGCAAACAATGTACATGTCATTTCTCCCACACACACTTTAAGGCTTTCTGCCATTAATTCAAGGAAAACTTTAAGGCCTAAAAATAGAACCTAAAGTGGCTGAAATTCCATAGTATTTTAGTCTGTTTGTTGAGTGTTAACTTCTGTAATTTATAAAGGCAAGTCTGTAAAGGGCTAGGTAGCCTCTGGATCTCATCTTTTCTCAAAGGTGACATATCCAGTAAATTCCCCTACAGTCATTCTCTGGAACATATCTAAATATAATTTCTTCATTGTAATATCCATTTAAGTGCATCCATTTATCCCATAAACTTTAAGGAAAACTTTAAGACAATTTATTTACATACATGTCATTTCTCCAATTTCTCCCATAAATTTTAGTAAGTGCATAAAATAATTTTGCAAACCATGTACATGTCATTTCTCCCACACAATTTAAGGCAAACTTTAAGGAAAACCATGTACATGTTTCAATTCTCCCATACATGTGTCATTTCTCCCACACACTTTAAGGCAATAGTAAGTGCATAAAATAATTTTGCAAACCATGTGCATGCCATTTCTCCTACACACTTTAAGGAAAACATTAAGGCAAACCATGTACATGTGTCATTTCTCCCATACATGTGTCACTTCTCCCACACACTTTAAGGAGAAATTTAAGGCATTCCATAATTTAGAACAGATCTAAATAGAAGTTCTTCATTGTAATATCCATTTTTGTACATGTCATTTCTCCCATAAAATTTAAGGCTGCATTTTATAGTGTTTTTGGAACCATGTATGTATGTCAATGCCATTTATCCCTTAAACTTTAAGGTGACATTTGCTAGTGTTTTGGAACCATGTACATGTCATTTCTACCATAAAATTTAAGGCAAACCATGTACATAAATGTAATTTCTCCCATTTCTCCCATAAATTTTAGTAAGTGCATAGAATAATTTTGCAAACCATGTACATGACATTTCTCCCACACACTTTAAGGAAACATTTAAGGAAAAACATGTCATTTCTACCATAAAATGTATAAGGAAATTTCATTTCCCCCATAAACTATAACGCAAAATTTAAGACAAACCATGTACATGTCATTTCTCTCTTAAACTCTAGGCAAGGAAGACTTTAAGGCTTGTGTCATTTCTATGTCATTTCTCTGGCATTTCTATGTCATTTATCCCACAAACTATAAGGCAATGTCATTTCTCCCTTAAACTATAAGGAAATATTTAAGGAAAACCATGTACATATCACTTATCTCTTAAACTTTAGGCAAGGCAAACTTTAAGGCATATCATTTCTAGATGTAATTTCTCCCACACACTTTAAGGCAAATTTTAAGGCATGCCATTTCTAGATGTGATTTCTCCCATAAAATTTAAGAAAAAATTTAAGGAAAACCATGCATGTATGTCATTTCTCCAATTAATTAGGCAAAATTTAAGGCCTAAAAATCGAACCTAAAGTGTCCGAACTTCCATAGGATCCCCGAAACTCAAGGATTTCTCCCATTAATTCAAGGCAAACTTTAAGGCCTAAATAATGAACCTAAAGTGGCTGAACTTCCATAAGATTTTAATTTTTTTATTGGGTGTTAACTTTTGCAAGTTCTAAAGGCAGAGTCTTTAAAGGGCTAGGTAGCCTATGGATCTCATCCTTTCTTAAAGGTGACATATCCAGTAAATGCCCCTACACTAAATCTCTGGAACAGATCTAAATAGAAGTTCTTCATTTTAATATCCATTTCTGTACATGTCATTTCTCCCATAAACTTTAAGGATTTTTCTAGTGTTTTTGGAACCATGTACTTGTCATTTCTATGTCATTTCTCTTATTTCTCTTTAAGGATAACCATGTACATACATGTCATTTCTCCCATTTCTCCCTTAGACTCAAGGAAAACTTTAAGGATAACCATGTACATGTCATTTCTATGTCATTACTCCCATAAATTTTAAAACAAACTTTAATGATAACCATGTACCTGTCATTTCTATGTCATTTCTCCCATAAATTTTAAAGCAAACTTTAAGGATAACCATGTACATACATGTCATTTATCCCATTTCTCCCATAAAATCAAGGAAAAATTTAAGGATAGCCTTGTACATGTCATTTCTCTGATAACCTTTAAGGAATAATTTGCTAGTGTTTTTGGAACCATGTACATGTCATTTCTCCCTTAAACTCTAGGCAAGAAAATATTTAAGGCATGCCATTTCTAGATGTGATTTCTCCCATAAAATTTAAGGAAAACCATGCACATGTCATTTCTCCCATGAATTTGCAATAAATGTTAATTTAATATATATTTTATTGATTTTTTTTTTTTTAGGGATAAATAAAACCCACTAAATATGGTTGAAAAATGGACATTATGCATAGATGTTTCTTGCTATCCCTATCTAGGGAAAGGAATGATTACATATGTGCTTTGCAATATTGCGATTAGCAAGGTCCTCCAAAGGAAAATGAATACACTGGGAAGAACAAAAAACAATGAGGCATATTGTATTGCATTGATAGAAGGCTTGGGAACAAATAGGGAGTATGAATCAAATGGAATTGTATTTTTCACCAATTCTGAACTTGTGTTCAACCAGATGAAAGGCGTGTACCAAGTTAAGAAGGAGAGGCTAAAATAAATGCATGGAAAAATAAACAATATTGTTTTCCAATTTCAAATTTTTAGTATAAGACATTGTACAAATGTTAATAAGATGTTTGTTGATCTATTGTGTGGGGCAATGCCAATTCAAGATTCATCTATCAAAGATGAATTAATATATGAATTAGTATTATATGGAGAAATTCCAATTCAAGATTCATCTCTCAAAGATGAATTAGTGTTGAGACGTTGTTCTTAAAAAATTCAAGATTCATCTCTAAAACATAAATTAGTGTTGAAACACTCTCCTTCAAAATTTATTGATGGAAATTGAAACATATACTTGATATGTGTGTGCATGTTTTTACTTATAAATGCGTATTTTTTAATGGCCATGTGTTTTTTTCAATTATATACCAAGTGTGCTCCCACCATGTAAAGCGCAACTGGTGAACTTCACATTTGCAACTTGGCGAACTTCACATTTTTATAAAATTAAAATGTGAGGACTTTAACAAATTTTTGTTTAAATGGAGTTTCACACTTCTTTTTTAATGACCATGTATTTTTTTCAATTATATACCAAGTGTGCTCCCACCATGTAAAGTGCATTTTGGTGAAATTAACATTTTTATACATTTTTTTCTTAAATTGAGTTTCACACATCAATTAGTGCTTTGAAAGTTCTATTTTACATTATTTATGTACACTAAATTACATTAATTTTTTTAAATTTATTTTGAATTTATTTTAAATAGTAATTTAAAAATAATTGTAAATGTCCACTGTAGATATATCTACATATATATCATGGAGGATGAAAGGCAATTATCTATAGAATCCCATATCTCTACGAGAGAGGGGGATCAGGGATCGAGGGAGGTTCATAGTATTTAAATATAATATTATCTCCATACATACATGTGTGTACATATGGAATTTATTTTTTATCAATTTTGTGAGTTAAATTAGTTGTTAATAAGTTTTATTTTTTATTTTTTAGGAGGTAGGAGGACAAGGGTGTTTACTCCATCAATGGATCATGGCCATGGTTCACGCAATCGTGGTATGGTTCACGCAATTTAATCAATGAATATTTACATGTATTTATATGTATAAATGTATTTTTGAATTGATTATAAATTCATATTTTTTATTAAGCTTCCCTCTCATCTCTTGAGGTTGGTGGTGGTATGCGTTCTCTTGCAGTGCCATCAATAGGTGGTGGTGAATTGCGTGAAGATGGTGATATGCATTCCCCTAAAGGCCAATCAACAGATGGTCATGTTGGTTCTCAACCAATCGGTGGTCGTTCTGGTTCTCAATAGTCTCAGGGTGGTTAAGAAGCTAGCCAACCATATTGAGGTGGCCATCAATCTGAATATTATTTTCATTCAATTTGTACAAAATTGTTTAAATGTTTTTTTAATATAAAATTTTTTATATATTGATGCAGAGGGTGAAAATGTTGCTCCAAATGTTGCTAAAAAAAGACGTAGGATAAAACGCGTCATTTAAGAAGAAGGTTGTACATGAACCATGACTTATCTGTCTGACATTTCTGATATACCTTGGGAATCAAACATGCAGCAATGCACCTTACAAAGGGGTCAAAATAGTCATTCAAAATTGAAGAGAGATCTCGTGGCTTTGACTCTCCTTGCTGAGAGTCGACAAAGCTTGGAAATCGTTACTCACTCTTTAAGTGAACTAGGAGATATGTACCTAAAGCTTGGGCCAACCACTGATACTTTTGTAGAAGTGATGAGAAAAATAAAGAAAACAATGATGGGTCTCGATAGATGGGAGGTTGTTAAACAAAGAGTTACAATAGAAATGGCCAAGTCTATGTTTAATTTCAAAGAAGGGTTGAAAGTAAAGATGCTAAAGGTGCAATATTTCAAGCACCCTCATATAGCTAGCTATTTGTATGGTAGGCACATTGCTACCTATGGAAGAATCCCATGGAACGATGAGGTTCCTATTTATTTTTCAAAATTACTTTATGCAGAATTATTTTTGGGAATGAAACCCAATTATAATGACCTTCTCTCTAAATTTTTTGGTCTTGGGAAAGGTTGATTGTGTGACCATAGGAGCGCTAGATGTGATGCTGAGTTGCCTTGCCCTGAGCCACCATTGTTTAGTTGACCTCTTCATGTCAAAAATTTGCGGTCAGAGATGGGTGCCACTTCTCAAATTAGTCGAGAAGAAAGGCATGCCATCTGTTGATCATGTCAACCCCCTGTTAAATTCTGACAAGAAATCTCTCTTAAACCTTTCAAACCCCCTCTTTTTCCCCTGAGAAATTCGTTTTATGCTCATCGTTACCTTCTCCCAGCCTCAAAACTGCATAAAAGGGCTGAAATCCCACATTATAATATATTTAAGGCCTAGCGCCTTTCGGCCCTAGCACCTGCACCTTTTTCTCCACATGACCGAAAGTCAAAAACCGAGCACTAGCCATGAAGGTGCTTATCATATATATATATATATATATATATATATATATATATATATATATATAGATCGGGCGCAGTTTTATCCGTCGATCTGTACAGATCGGACGACATTCGCAAAGCTCCATCACGCCCGTGGCCCACCCCATCCATTGTCCGATCGATCTGAAAAATCAACGGTCCATAGTGCACCCGCTCACTGTACAAAAACCGCTGGTTTATATCACACCGCCTTTCAGAGGCGGGTAGTACTTCTCATTTTGGAGCGATGCCATTCATCGCGTGACACACGTCACCAAGCACTGTTTGAAAATCGCTGCTCATCGCATGTTATAGTTCTGCAGAAGATCCGACGCGATATGCACATGAGCCGTCCGATCCAGAGTGGCCCATCCAACAACGATCGCTCCACAAAGTTTCTCAGGAGTTAACACGGGGAAATCGTACCCCTGGCCCACCGTTCATCGTCCTCCGACGCATTTTCAGCCGTCGATCTCATCTTGAGATTGGACGGTCTAGATCACCTACCTCCCCACCATCAACACGTGTCTTCTGCCCCGTCACCATTCCATGTGTTTGTCGTATTTTTCCTCCGCCCTTGTATATTTCATTCATTAGTCAAATTTCAATGTTTTACATTATAAACTTTCACCAGTCCATCCTCCATCGTTTCATTGCATTTTTTGCTGCCACCCTGCATTGTTCCACCATTTCGCTACGTCCGCACGACCATTTTCATTGACCCTGCCACGTACACCATCCCCATGCATGGTTTTCCTAACGAGTTTGCGGGTTTTGCAGGGTTACTGCGGTAGAAAACTGCCATGATTTACAGTCTCTATTACTGTAATAGAGAGAACATCAAAGGAAAATTTTTCAGAGGCTGGAATTATGGAGAAAGGCCTGGGAAGGTATGTCGACAAGACTTCCATTAAAGAAGTAGGGTTAAAATCTGTCAAACCCTCCAGAGTCATTCAAAGCACGGATTGCGCGGATGGAGACATTAATGGAGCAGCAGAGAAATATCAGTGAATGATCGAGGAATTCAACGTTCAACATTAAAGATCTCAAACCTTAATTCAGGGTTCAGAAGGCAGAGGGTACCATTCGTAGAAAATAATACCCTAAAGTTTTCTTTTCAGCACCATTTTCTTTCAGGAAAGGACGAAATGTCTATGTGATTTTACTTCTTTGCCGTGTTCCTGAAGAGACTTCTACCCAGTACATTTATTTCAGAAAGCAGGCAGCAGAGTACGTACAACGCTACAGAGTCATCCAGCAATATGGGCATGCACATTTCCGCCATCTTGTCTTAACGAGCCAAATTTAATGTTCATCACCTACTCCCTTTCAAGCTTTCTTTTTCTCCTATAAAGCTCCCGAAGAACAGATGATTTAAGGTTCCAGATTTTATCAGAAAATTATGTAGAAAGAGAATTTTTGTATGTATTTTGTAAAAGCTCTTATATGAATGTACAAAGCCCATGGGGTCTCAGTGAGGAGGAGTTTCGTCTTTAAAGAGGATTCTGGTCTTTGGTGTCTCACAGTGTATAACTTTCTCTCTTATGTGTTATTTTAATAGATCATTTCATTTCATCCATCTTTCCTGTATCATGTTTTTGGAATGCGAGTGGCTCACTGATTTTTGGTATGGATTTATCCTAGTTGATACCCATGCTTGAAATAGTCAAGCGATTTAAATATGGCCCAGGCATGATATTCTGTTCCATTATTCATCTCAACCATATTTCTGCTATATTAGTTTCTTTGGGAGGTTATTTTTAAAACACTATTGTCGTGTATGGATTCTTAAATTGGTAAGCCCATTACATGGTGATATTGTGTATCTAGATATCATCTCAATGACAACTAGTATTCTCTCAATATTTCATTCACAACAAACACCTTCTGATAATTGATTTCTCTGACATATCATTTGAATCGGCCCTCTTTACAGTAAGCTGTCTCTGAATTGTCTATTGCTTTTTATATTGGATTTTTGCACATTGCCTCTGCAGTATTCCTTCTCCTGTGTCAGTTTCTGAGGGTCTTGGTCCCATTCAAATAAGTATTTCTTGTTTTTAGGAGATAGCATGAGAGCGTTGTATTGATAATTTCCCCTGTTATACCCTATGCTCCTTTCTATATATAAGATGTCCTAAGCACTGGTATTTCACAACTCAAGGTTGTCTCTAGGAAAGACAACATCTTTTTGGTGCCGTTACCGGGGATACGAATTTGAGAAAATTTAAATCCCTGGGCCTCAACAAAACCTAATTCACTCTTCAAGTAGGTGAGTATGGAGAGTTAAGAGTTGTAGATACCTCACCTTGGCAACTCCACATTGGTTTATCAGATAAATTCATTTGCAGTCCTAGCTCCTTGTAAGCCACACCTGAGGTCAGATACATCTTAGCCAAAGACACCTTCAGTGTTTTACCCTGAAAAGATCATACATAGAAGAAATTTGAGGGAAAGGAAATCAGTCCATTCTGAAATTCCTGAATTGTATCTAGAAAAATTTCCATCTTCTTCTTCCCAAGTAGCCCAAGTGCTGGTTACTAACTCCACTGTGGGAGATACCGATTATTATTCAGATAGTCCACCCCGAGGAGGTGCCAGAGATAAAGATAATTTTCACCCTACTCCTGAGGTCAAAGAGGTGAAGGAAGTCACCGAAGTATCTGCTATCAATAGACCATTGTTCCCCTCAACACCTCAAGCTACTGTTCAGTATATTCCTATTGTTATTCATACCCCACTTCCACCTCCTCCTCCTCTTGTTACTCATAAAACTATTGCACTACCTCCACCCCCTCCAATGGCCAATGTTCTAGGCTTCTTGCTAAATAAATATGCCCCTCTGGCATTACCCCAAGTGTTGAATGATATGCCACAAGCCTATCTGAAGATTTTGCCCCGATACAATGGGGAAAATGAGATTGATGCTCAAAAACATCTTGAGGTCTTCTGTTCTTTTGCAGAGAATTTTAATGTGGAACATTTAGATGTGGTCTTAAGGCTGTTTGTCCAATCTCTTGATGGTGAAGCTCGAAAATGGTTTAAGACATTGACAGGCCGTTCTATTACCACTTGGGAAATAATGGAAGATACTTTTCTCAGGAAATGGGGAGAGAAGAAAGACCATGGACATTGTCTTAATGAGTTTAATACACCCAAGAAAATACATAATGAAGGGGTGTCAGAATTTATCAAGAGATTTAATAAATTGTATTTGAGTCTCCCGATATGAAACCTCATCAAACTGCTGCTAAAGTTGTTTTTGTAGCAGCCTTTGATTCAGAATTTGGTTTCTCTTTGAGAGAAAGAAAGCCTAATACTCTAGACGATGCTCAGATAGATGCACTAGAGTTGGAAGAAAACTTTGCCTCCACTGGCAAATTGAAGGGAAAATCTGAACAAGATACTAGAAGAAGGGGCAAAGAGGAGGTATCTACCTCTAACCAAGACAGAGACTCAGCTAATGACAGAATTGAAGAAATGAGAAAAATGATTAAGAACCTTTCTGGAAAATTGGTCAAGCTTGAATTGGAGACCAAGAATTTAGCCTCCAAGAATTTCCACAATACTCCAAACAAAGGGCACAATACTCAGTATAGGAAACCACCCCTGCAAATATTTCCAAGGGAACTAAAGGAACAAAAAGATCAGGTACCACACCCATTGTACTTGGAAGGTCCAATAGATGATTGTACTGAAGATACTGCCTATGGACTAGAGGATGCAAATCTTGCTTTCTCGAATAGTGATGGAGAAGAGTGCCCTTTGCAAGGAAATGATGGAACCGAGTGCTCATTGCAAGAAGAAGAAAAGGCTAGGGACACATAAGACTTAGAAAATGATCACTATTGTAAACAATTTGTTGATTTCATGCAAGAACAGTTCAATAGAAGATATGATCTCAGATCTTCTAGGAAGAGGACTCATACTCAAGATCAAGAAGAAGAGCTACCCCAGAAAGAAGCACCTGCTCAGAAGGAGTCAACAGTGCAGAAGGTCACAGACAAAGGTAAGGGCCCTCTAAACAAACCTTTGCAGTCTGATGATCAAATTCCTTCCTTTTCAAAAGTAGTCTTTCCCCCTAATACCAAGTCTGTGTCAAAAAAGTCAAACCATCAGCTGGAAATAAAGAGTCAAAAGAGGTTGTAATAGATAATTCCTTTCCTGTTTTCAGTCTGCAAAAGGAACTTGAGAAAGTCAAAATCCAAGTTCCCCTAATTGAACTGTTGAAACCTTCATATCAATCCCAAGTCACCTCTTTTATGATCCCTCTAGAAGTAGCACTCACCCCATATAGTCTCAACCTTCAAGAAGAAAGACCCATGGTTGTTTTTGGCCCACATGTTGAGGAGTTAGATGCTTCTACTCCTCCCTTCTATGTGTCTCTAGTGATTCATGACCTGCTATTACATAACTGCATGTTAGATTCTGGAGCTTCCCATAATCTACTGGCTCTATCAGTCATGGAACAACTAGGATTAAAAATCACTCGTCCATACAAAGACCTATATTCATTTGATTACAAAAGAGTTAAATGCCTGGGGATGATCAAGGATTTGGTGGTCAATTTGGCCCAAATCCCAGCAAAAAGTGTAGTAATGTACATCATGGTGGCTGACATCCCAGCTAGCTTTGGTATGTTGCTGTCAAGATCCCGGGGAACAAAAATTGGTGGTTCTATTAAGTTGGATTTAAAATATGCCACTATCCCAGTTTTTGGTGGCCAGGAGAGGAGGTTGTACAGGGAAACTAGATTTGTCAAGATGGTGACTAAGGCTGACAACTCTGTCAATTCACCAGTCTACAGTAAAGAAGGAGATTTCTCATGCTTGATGCTGGAAGAAGATCAAGATTATGCTCATGAACCATACTTCTACCAGATCAAGACTGAGAAGCCGTTAGAGAGCCATGAAGCAAGAATATGGACACTTCATTTTGATGGAGCAAATTCAAGAGAAGGTAATGGAGCTGGAATACTATTGATTTCTCCTACAAGGAAATGGGTCCCATTGTCCTTCAAGCTGGAATATGAAGCCACTAATAAGGTGGCTGAATATGAAGCACTTCTGTTAGGATTGCAGACAGCCATGAGCATGAATATACAAAGTTTAAAAGTTCTGGGAGATTCAGAACTGGTGGTTAGAAAAGTCAGGAATCAGTGTCAGACCAAACACCCTCAGCTGAGGGCTTATAGGAATGAAGTTTGGGATATGGTAGAGAATTTTTTCTTGGCATTTAATATCTAGTTCATGCCCCGGGAACAGAATAGGATGGCCGATTCCCTTGCGGTGGCTACTAGTACATTCCATCCACCTCAGAACCCCCTTTTAAGATATGAAATTGAGGTACGTTATCGGCCGTCAATCCCAGATAACATCAAACACTAGCAGGTATTTGAGGATGAAGAAAAGATGAAGAGATTCCTGGAAACAATAGGGGAATTCTCAAATATGGAGATTGATGCTGAAGAAGAAGGTGAGTCTGAAGATACTTCAGAAAGAAATTGGGAGGAGAAAATGGCAGGTAATAAAGTGTTGCAATTGAAAGGAAACATTATACCTAGAGGGCTGGTGCCTCTAGAAAGATTATTTGATAAGAATGATGTCCCACTGCAGCCAAGAAAAGTGGTAGAAGAAAATCAGGTAGAAGACCTGAACCTTGGTACTGATGCTGACCCCAAAATTGTGAAATTGTCCAAGAAGATCCCAGGAGAATATAAAAAGCTATATCAGAAATTATTTCAGTCTTAGAAAGATGTGTTTGCATGGTCCTATCAGGATTTGAAAACTTTTTACATTAGTATAATGCAGCACACAATTCCACTAAAGGTAGGTGCAAAACCTCATAAGCAGAAGCTCAGAAAAATAAATCCCCTGCTGCTTCCTTCTATTGAGAAGGAAATTAAGAAGCTGTTAAAGGCCAAAATAATTGTGCCATTGAGGTACTCTGAATGGGTGGAAAACCTATTCCCTGTCCGAAAGAAGAATGGAGAAATAAGGCTGTGTGTTGATTTCCGAAATTTAAATAGAGCATCCTTAAAGGATAATTACCCACTGCCTAAGATGGATCACACCCTGCAGAAGGTAGCTAGAGCTTCCAGGATGTCAATGATGGATGGATTCTCTGGTTATAATCAAGTGGCTGTACTGCCAGAAGATCAAAATAAGATTGCTTTCACCACACCATGGGGTACATTTATGTATGCCAGGATGCCTTTTGGGTTGATTAATGCGGGGGCCACTTTTCAGAGGGCCATGGACATTGATTTTGTTGGGGAGCAAGATAAATTTTTGGTAGTCTACTTCGATGATATCACCATATTTTCAAATAATGATACTGAGCACATTGAGCATCTGCGTAGAACCTTTGAGAAATGCAGAAGGTATGGTCTCTGTCTAAATCCTCAGAAGTCATTATTTGCATTAGAAGAGGGTAAGATTTTGGAGCACATTGTGACTAAATATGGGGTGAAGATAGATCCTAAGATGGTAGAGGTTATAAATGGTATTGCTTTTCCCATAAATAAGAAGGAGGTACAGGTGTTCCTAGGGCACATTAATTTCCTGAGAAGGTTTATCCCTAACTATGTTGAAATAGTTAGACACATAACTGACATGCTGAATAAAGATAATGGAGTTAAATGGTCCCAGGAATCACGAGAGGTGTTTACCAGAATAAAAAATGATTTTGCAGAAGCCCCTGTGCTAGCTGGACCAGATTATGCTAAACCGTTCATGATCTTTTCTTTTGCATCACCTCATACAATAGCAGGAGTTTTATTGCAGAAAAATGAAGAAGGATATGAGCAGCCCATTGCCTTCTTCAGTCAGGTGCTTCATGATGTAGAATTAAAATACAACATATTAGAAAAGCAAGCATACGCCCTAGTGAAATCCCTCAAAGCATTCTACATGTATATCTTGCAATCCCATATCACTGCATTTGTGCCTACAACTGTTGTAAAAGATATTCTTATCCAAGGGGATAGTGAAGGGAAAAGGGGGAAGTGGATTGCCAAAATACAGGAGTATGAATTAGAAATATGCCCTACTAAGCTGATCAAAGGACAAGGGCTTGAAAAAATATTATTTGAATCAAAATATCAGGCTTTGGGTATAAATTTGTCCATAATAGCAGGTAAGGAATCTGAGGAGAAAGAAGAGTGATAGGGAATTGGGACAGCTACTCCGAAAACAAATATAAAGTACCTCACCAGTCATTGGTACAAAGAGATAGTAGAATATCTCCTCACACTCAACTGCCCTCCAATCTGTGATAAAGATAAATACATAACACTAATATTGAAATCACAGAAGTACATAGTCGCCAGTGGCCGGCTATACTGGTGAGATCCCTCAGGCATCCTACTCCTGTGTCTCACAGAGGATGAGGTAGAGAGTATTATAGCCGAATTTCATGAAAGAATCTGTGGGGGTCATTACAGCTAGAGGGCCACTGCTGATACAATCCTGAAGGATGGTTTCTATTGGCCCAAGCTTTTTGGAGATATTTTTGCCTAGGTTAGAGCTTGTGAGAAGTGTCAGAAATTTGCTGAAAGACAGAAATTGGCACCTCTGCCCATGATTCCCATGCACGTGGACGAACCATTCCGACAATGGGGAATTGATTTTATAGGTGAGATACATCCTCCATCGAGTGGTCAGCATAAGTGGATTTTAACGGCCACTGATTATTTCACAAAATGGGTGGAAGCCATACCTACGAGGAATGCCACAGATACTATGATAATAAAATTCATGGAAGAAAACATCATATCCAGGTTTGGGTGTCCTGCCAGAATAGTGATAGATAATGCCCAGGCCTTCAAGTCTACAAAGTTTGTGAGTTTCTGTTAGCAGTATAACATTACACTAAGCCACTCTACAACCTATTATCCATAAGGAAATGGCTTGGCAGAGTCTTCCAATAAAACCCTGGTAAGGGCACTGAAGAAGGCTATAAATGAAAATCAGAAAAATTGGGATTCCCAGTTGAAATTTTCTCAGTGGGCCAATAGAATTACCAGCAAGAGAGCAACTGGGAAATCCCCATATGAATTAGTATATGGGAGGGCAGCAGTATTCCCTATATAGTTAGCCCTACCAGTAGCCCGATTCATGCAAGAAAGTCAAGAAGAGCGTGATGATATGACCAGGAGAATAAATTAGCAGGTGGAATTGGAAGAAACACGGAACCAGGTAAGTCAAAGGCTGACTGAATATCAAGAGAAGACCAAGTACCTTTTTGATCAGCATGCCAAGGGCAAGTATTTGCAGATTGGTGAGTTAGTGCTTAGGTGGGATATCTGGAGGGCTGAAAAAGGAAAACATGGTAAATTTGACCCACTATGGTTCGGTCCTTTCAAAATCGTGGAACAAGGAGGTAACAACACTTTCAAGTTGGAAAATATATAGGGTGACTTGCTTGACGCCCCTGTAAATGGTCAGTTCCTTAAACCCTACTTCCAGTTCTAATTCAGGCAGAGATAGCCTGGTGTATTATACTGTATATTAGTTTCATGTTTTCACCCTTGTTGGAATAATGTGGGTGTCATGATGAATTATGAAAAGAAAAGTAGAAGTGTTGAAGAGCAGATTTCGCACAGAAGATTATCAGGTGGTTTGTGAAGTTCTCGACATGCTCAGGGATGAACGTGCTGTCCCCAGGTGGAGCCAATGTTGATCATGTCAGCTCCCTGTTAAATTATGACTAGAAATCTCGCTTAAACCTTTCAAACCCCCTCTTTTTCCCCTGTGAAATTCGTTTTCTGCTCATCGTTACCTTCTCCCAGCCTCAAAACTGCATAAAAGGGCCGAAATCCCACATTATAATATATTTAAGGCCTAGTGCCTTTCGGCCCTAGCAACTGCACCTTTTTCTCCACATGACCGAAAGTCGAAACCGAGCGCTAGCCATGAAGGTGTTTATCATATATATATATATATATATATATATATATATATATATATATATATATATCGGGCGCAGTTTTATCCATCGATCTGTACAGATCGGACGACATTCGAAAAGCTCCATCATGCTCGTGGCCCACCCCGTCCACCGTCCGATCGATCTGCAAAATCAACGGTCCATAGTGCACCTGCTCATTGTACAAAAACTACTAGTTTATATCGCACCACCTTTCGGAGGCAAGCGACATTTCTCATTTTGGAGCGATGCCATTCATCGCGTGACACACATCACCAAGCACTGTTTGAAAACTGCCGCTCATCACGCATTATATTTCGGTAGAAGATCCGGCGCGATATGCACGTGAGCCGTCCGATCCAGAGCGGCCCATCCAATGGTGATTTCTCCACAAAGTTTCTCGCGAGTTAACACGAGGAAATCGTACCCCTGGCCCACCGTTCATCATCCTCCGACGCATTTTCAGCCTTCTATCTCGTCTTGGATCGGATGGTCCAAATCACCTACCTCCCCACCATCGACATGTGTCTTCCACCCCATCACCATTCCACGTGTTTGTCGTATTTTTCCTCCGCCCTTATATATTTCATTCATTAGTCAAATTTCAATGTTTTACGTTAAAAACTTTCACCAGTCCATCCACCATCGTTTCACTGCATTTTTTCCGCCACCCTGCATTGTTTCACCATTTCGCCATGTCCGCACGACCATTTTCATTGACCCCGCTACATCCACCATCCCCATGCATGGTTTTCCTAACGAGTTTGCGAGTTTTGCAGGGTTACAAAGGCGGAAAATTGCCATGATTTACAGTCTCTATTACTGTAATAGAGAGCACATCAAAGGACAATTTTTCAGAGGCTGGAATTATGGAGAAAGGCCTGGGAAGGTATGTCGACAAGACTTCCATTAAAGAAGCAGGGTTTAAATCTGTCAAATCCTCCAGAGTCATTCAAAGCACAGATTGTGCAGATGGAGACATTAATGGAGCAGCAGAGAAATATCAGTGAATGATCGAGGAATTCAGTGTTCAACATTGAAGATCTTACACCGTAATTCAGGGTTTAGAAGGTAGAGGGTACCATTCGCAGAAAAAAATACCCTAAAGCTCTCTTTTCAGCACCATTTTCTTTCAAAAAATGACGGAATGTCTATGTGATTTTACTTCTTTGTCGTGTTCCTGAAGAGACTTCTACCCAGTGCATTTATTTCGGTAAGCAGGTAGTAGAGTACATATAGCGCTACAGAGTCATCCAGCAATATGGGCATGCACGTTTCTGCCATCTTGTCTTAATGAAGCAAATTAAATATTTATCACCTACTCCCTTTTTGAGCTTTCTTTTTTCTCCTATAAAGCTCCCAAAGAACAGATGATTTAGGGTTCCAGATTTTATCAGAAAATCAGGCAGTGAAAGAATTTTTTGTATGCATTTTGTAAAAGCTCTTATATGAATGTACAGAGCCTGTTGGGTCTCAGTGAGGAGGAGTTCCATCTTTAAAGAGGATTCTGGTCTTTGATTTCTCACAGTGTGTAACTTTCTCTCTATGTGTTATTTTAATAGATCATTTCATTTCACCCATATTTCCTGTATCATGTTTCTGGAATGTGAGTGGCTCATTGATTTTTGGTATGGATTTATCTTAGTTGATACCCGTGCTCGGATTAGTCAAGCGCTTTAAATATGGCTCAGGCATGATATTATGTTTCACTATTCACTCAAACCATATTTCTTCTATATTAGTTTCTTTGGGAGGTTATTTTTAAAACGCTATTGTCATGTATGGATTCTTAAATTGGTAAGCCCATTACATGGTAATATTGTGTATCTGGTTATCATCTCACTGACAGCTAGTATTCTCTTAATATTTCATACACAGCCATACCTTCTGATAATTTAAGTTCTATGAGGTATTTCTGAATTGGCCCTCTTTACAGTAAGTTGTCTCTGAATTGTCTGTTGCTTTGATATTAGATTTTTGCACGTTGCCTCTGCAATATTCCTTTCTCTGTGTCAGTTTCTGAAGGTCTTGGTCCCATTTAGATTAATATATCTTGTTTCTCTGGAGATAGCATGAGAGTTTTGTATTGATAACTTCCTTTGTTATACCCTATGCTCCTTGCTATATATAAGATGTCGTAGGCACTGGTCTTTCACAACTCAAGGCTGTCTCTAGGAACGACAACAGAAGGAAATGGCCTTATGAACCCAATAAGCAATGGAAAATTTCATTGGAAAAAATATTGAAATAAGGAAAAACATCAACAAACAACCTGAGGGAAAGGTCCCTCAATCACAACCCAAAGTAAATAATGAATTTGGTCTCCTTGAATTGCAGAGGCCTCAACCATTTCTCGAAGATCAATGTGGTGAAAGACCTAATAAAAACAGAGAAGCCATACTTCCTCCTAATTCATGAGACCAAATCCATGGAGCAAGTGCTTCAAAATATCCAAAAATAAAAAAGTTATGAAGGAATTTCCATATCCACAACAGGAGCTTTAGGAGGTATCAGCACCTGGTGGGATAAGTCCTACTGGGTTTTGAGCTCTCATTACAAATATTTGCACTAGATAAAATTTGACTTGCGAAATGCAATCTCGGGAATGCAAATCAGTCTTTTTAATATTTATGCTCCAACACATTATAGAGATAAAGAGTAGTGTTGGAATTCATTAGCAAAAAACTTAAGTATTGCCCTGTGTCATCACATAATTATTGGTGGGGATCTAAATATCGTCCTCAATGCAAATGAAAAAAAAGGTGGATGTTTCCTGACTGACCCCTCCAGAAGCAAACTAGAAAAAATTATAGAGGAAAATAATTTATTGGACATCATCCCAAAAAATGGGAAATACACATGGAGCAACAAACGGATTGGTGTTAGAAATATAAAGGAACGCCTTTACATGTTTCTTCTTCAAGATTGTCTCGCAGCATAATTTGACTCAATTTCCTCAAAAATTACCCCATCAGCTGCCTCAGACCACAAACCAATTGCATTAAATCTAGGAGAGGGAGAAAATTTGGGACCTCTCTCATTCAGGTACAACCCTCTATGGAGCAACCAGGAAGAGGTCAAAAATATGATTGCAGAGGTATGGAAACAAAGTATTAATAGTTCCACAGGGTTCATATGGGAAAGAAAGATTAAAAACACAAGGAACTGTCTAAAGAAGTGGGAAAAAGAACACTACAAAGAACCTCAAGGGCAAAAAATAATAATAATAATTATTATTATTATTAAAAAAATAAAATAAAATAAAATAAATAATAATAATAATAAATACAGGAACAATTAGAAACTTTACAAAAAAAAAAATGGAAGAAGGGGAGGAAACAAAAGAAAACTAATTAAGTGAGAAATCTCTCCACTGGGATATCTACAAAAACAATAGAGCAGAGGAAGAAACCTGGAGATTCAAATCCAGAAATCTTTGGATTCAAGCAAGAGATCAGAAAACAACTTTCTTCCACAATACCACCAAGATGAAAAAGATCAAAAATCACATCGAATCAATAAAGGGAGTAGAATAAAGAGAAGTGAGGGGACACGAGAATTTAAAAAAGGAATCACATCAATATTATAAAAATTTGTTGTCAGAAGAAGAGGAAACTCCGAACTGTGAATACTTCATAAAACACATCCCCAACAAGGTCTCTAAAGAAGCAAATGCAGAAATAATGAAAAAAGTTGATGAAGATTTGTTTCAACCTGACAAGGCCCCGGGGACTAATGGGTTTTCTTTCTCTTTCTACAAATCTTTTGGGTTGCTTATTAAAAAAAATTGTTAAAATTGGTCAGATGGGCATTCAAGAAAAGAACGATTGGAGGTTTCACCAACTCCACATATCTTGCCTTAATCCCAAAAGAGCTGAAGCCAACCTATTTTCATCATTTTCGTCCTATCTCCCTCTGTAACTCCTCCTAAAAAATTATCACAAATTTTTAGCCAACAGGATAAAGCCTTTTCTTTATGGACTAATTTCATAAAATCAGGGAGGTTTCATTCCTGGAAGACAAATAAATGACAATGTTCTTGTTGTGCAAGAAGATTTGCATTCAAGTTTACTCAAAAGAGTGCAAGGATTCATCCTAAAATTAGATATGGCCAATGCATTCGATAGAGTGAATCTATCCTTCCTCACTTCAGTGCTCAAAAAAATTGGTTTTTCCAATCACCTCATAGATCTCATCAAAGCTTGCATCAAAAGGTCGTGGATTGCCCCTCTCATCAACAGAAGACCAAGTCTCTTTTTTCAAAGTTCTAGAGGGTTGAGACAAGGATGTACGCTCTCCCCTTTTCTATATATACTAATGGCTTAATACCTAAGTAGAAACTTAGAATATTGTAGAATAATTGGTTCTATCATAGGCCTTTCCTTCAAAAATAGCATCAAAAGCATTAACCATTCACTCTTTGTAGATGACACCTTGTTCCTTGGGGGCGCCTCTTGTATTTATGCCCGCAGATCCAAAACCATTCTAGATAAATTCTTAGAGGTCTCAATATGTCTTATAAATCATATAAAAATTAATATATATGGCTGGAACGCACCATTCAAAACTCTACAACAAATTTCTCAAATTTTTAATGTACCATTTCAAGCAAACTGGAATCATTTCAAGTACCTGGGATTGTTGATAATGAAATAAAATATGAAATCGTAAATTTGGAACAACTCATTAGAAAAAATGAAAAATAAATTGCTTGGTTGGGGTATTCTTCGGCTCAACCTTGATGGCAGGGTCATCCTCATTAAGGTTGTGCTTTCATCCCTCCCAACTTATCAATTTGCAATTGTCCAAGGCCCGACCAACATTCATAAATGGATCGAACTCATCATCAGAAGCTTCCTATGGTAGGGAGGTAAAAAACAAAACAAAACAAAACAAAACAAAAAACAAAAAACAAATCAATCTAGTAAGCTAGAATCAAGTCACCTCTCCATATGATAAAGGAGGAATATCAACCAGACTCCCAGGGTTGATGAATTTGGCCCTTGGTGCAAAAATCATTTGGAGACTAATTACAAGAGACTCAAGTTGGTGTAAACAAATTCTGGAAGCTAAGTATCTAAATTTCCCTCGATTCTCTCTCCTCGGTGAAAGGATCCCAATCAGACCCTGCTCCCAACTTTGGAAATTTGTAAAAAAATCCCTCCCGATCATCATTGAAAACACCTCCAAAATTACAAAAGGAGGGCATGAAGTTCATATTTGGAGGGATAGTATTATGGGCCAGCCTCCCATATCGAATCATCAAGAAATCAAACCTATGTTGCAATGGATGAGCAAGAAAGGAATCCTATATTTAAATCATATTTCCAAATGGAATCAATCTGAAGGTCTGTGGATAGGATGGAAAACACCAACAATCTCTTTAGATCTCAAGATTCATTGGGACTCCTTGTTGGGCCTTTTGAAAGGTGTTTCCCTCCTCAAATTTGGAAAACAAGACTCTTTCACATGGAATCCAACAACAAGGCATTACAGTGTCAAAACAGGTTACTCAAAGTTGCAAGAACAATGGAACAATCAAGACATCCAGACTTGGCCCCTATGAAAATCAGTCTGGAAGATTGAAAGCCTTCCAAAAATTAAAATATTCATGTGGACCTTGATAAAAGGAAGGATACTAACAACATATAATTTTTAAAAAATAGAGAGGTATTATAGGCCCTTCTAGGTGCCCCATGTGCAAGGAAGAAGAAGAAACCATCAACCATTTATTCATTGGTTACAAATTTGCAAAAGATTGTTGGAATTTGCTCGTCGGTCCACTGGAAACAGATATAAACTTCAATCTCAACACCTTTGATTTCTACATAAAATGGAAAAGTATTTTCCCTTATTTCTTCAAAAACAAGAATACTATCAAGAGGTTCTGGATCAGTTTACATTCCTTCTTACTCTAGCACATACAGATTACCAGAAATAAGAAAATATTCCAAGACATCAAGCCTAATATAAGGAAAATTCTCGCCAAGACATGGGCCCTTGCAAAGGAATTTTTATTTTCCAAAGGAATTAAAAATATGGATACATATATTCTCCAACAAGAAGAAAGGACATGGATAAGCCTAACTACAGAAAGATCGAACTTTCCTCGAGTTCTTCCTAGGAAAGGTCCCCTCAATCCCAAAAATTGGAAAATTCGACTAAAAGAAAAATATTATGCTTTGGATCAGCACCCTTAAGAGACCATGCCTTTTTTTCGATGGTGTATCGAAATCAAATCCAGGCAGAACTGGTGCAGAAGGTTTTACAATGGATAAAAATCAGAAAACAATTGCTGCATTTGAATGGAATTTCAGCACAGAGTCAAATAACAAAGCTGAAGCCTATGGTTTTTTAATGGGCTCTGAAATATTTTAAAAAAAAAGATCAAGAATGTGGTCATTTTCAGTCATTCTTCCATCATCATACAACAAATGGCAAGCAATATCACTGCAAAGAATGCAGACCTTGGGAAAATCATCCTTCACATTCAAGCCAATCTGGAAAAACTGGGCTCAATTTCCTTCTATCACATTTTAAGAGAAAATAATAAAATTGTGGACGATTATGAAAATGAAGCAGCCAACAGAACTCGAGGTGAATCCAAAATTGAAATGTCATCTCATCTCAAATCATTCCCTAGTACTTCCTTCGTGCTCCTACACCAAATCCACATGCTCCGGATTTGCTTCTCTCATCCTTTGCACCTTCTGGATCTTTTCTTATCCATTATCCCAAGGTTCTCGTCTTTTTCCTCTGCTCTCTACTACAGGCAGATCTCCATATCCTCCCTCGATCTCCTTCCCCCTTGTGTTCCTCCCTCCCTCGTCCCTTCTGCCCCTCGATATCCCTTTCTTCTTATCCTCTTTTGCATCCTCCCCTAGTCTCCTTTTTATTGGCCTCCTCCCCTCGGCTTTCCCCACTCCCCTTCATCTACTCTTTCCTGGGTTCCCTCCCCTTTGTTGCTTATCCTCTCTCCCACATGGATTCCCCCAAATTTAATCCATGCCCGCATTGCAAAGTTCACAAAACCATGATCAAACATGTTAAAGATCTGCACATTCAGCTCAGGGATTAAAATCAATCTGAGCATGCTTTTATTTATCAAAGACTCAACGTGAGAATTTGAGCAACACCTATGCTCATCTTGAGAACATAGTAAATTTTCTCCTTGGCATAATCACCAAAAGATCTAGAGATAGCTCAAATATGATGGATCACAACAATAAGAACTTGCCTCGGGATGAAAGGACTGTAAGTAAAAAATGATCAAATATCCTCTCACTCGACAGACTGAGATTCTGCTATAGTAGTTTTTGTTCTCATTTTCAGATTTCCAGTCTCTTCTAGTTCCATTTCGAGTTCTAGTTCTAGTTTTAAAAAGTTTGAGATATATTCCAATTTTCAGTGTGCAGTCTTTAGTTATTAGTACTAGCTATATTCCAGTTCTTAGTATTTAGCAACAATGAAATGTAAAGTTAGTGTTTTACTTCAAAAATATGTTCGGATCTACAAGTTGAAAGTTGTAGGTGGTCTATTTTGTCCTTATGTAAAGTAATTTGATGACAAAATGCATCAAGATTCGTGTTTCCATCCTCCATTTTGTTCCCATCATCACTTTTGTACTTGGAAGCTATGCTTCCCTTTTGGAATATAATATAAAATATCTGTTTTTGTTATAAAAAAAAAAGTCCTTATCGAGTTGTACATGTCTCTGCATAATAGGTATTAGTAGTTTATGCCTACATCACTTAACATACATGAAAATTTCTCAAGTTTACCAATGTTTAACTTATAAAAAATGTCATGTCTAAATTTTTTGATCTTGTAATCACAAATGAACCAATTCATACTTCTGATTAGTTAGGCTAAAAGGCATGATCAATACTAAAACAGACATTCCTTATAATTGAACGTTTTCTTCCACATATCTAGTCGTCTTGAGATCTATCTTGCTGAAAATTTTGGCATCTTTGAGCTATCAAGAAGATACCAATTTTGAGGGAAAAATTGTGTGTTCTCTTTTTTTTTACTTATTATTTTGTTCAAATATCTTCAGTCAAAATAGAGTCACCACGTTTCATCCATATTCTAAATGAACATGATATGACTATCACAGATTGAGTTTCAAATTTGGCCTTTCTGCATTAGCTCCTAAATTTGGCATAAATGATCTCCTCATTTCCATAACATAGCATATTTATGTATGGCCATTAGTTAGAGAGGCACTTGGTCTCAAATCAATTGCATGATTTACTTGAAAATGGAAAGGCAGTTTGTATGTGAGGTGAAAAAATCATTGTATTCTTCCACCCATCAATTTGCATGTGTCCATTGCATAGAGGGAAACCATACAAAGGCCTCAATTGTCACAATGTTTTTCTTTGCTTCTTTTGACTGTAAAATTAAGAGGATAGATATCCCTAACCAAAAGACTAGCTTCCTAAACCATTTAGTAGTGATTGAGACTAAAGTAGTTAATCCTACTTTTGGTATCCTATGGAGGCAACTCCTAGGGTAACATTGACCTTACGGAGTCTAGACTAGTAAATAACATTATGCTTCGAAACAAATGGTCGTCATAAATGAACATCATAGAACTCAAGTAAGGAAACATCACATAGTACCTTATCTTTAATGGGTTTTTTGTTGTATTCAAGGCAATATAGTTGATTGCCATGGATGTCCATCTTTGGCTCAATGAACCATGCTTATTAAAGGTGCAATGTTGTAAGCAACTTCAACTTCTTAATGACCTTGGATGAGATTAGGTTCTTTTGTTTTATTGTTGTTAATAATGTAATTCATCAATTTCCACTTTACCAATGTCTCTAAGTGGAAGAGGTAATCACCTTCCTTGGATTCCTTTGGTTGATTTGGTTGAAAATTTGTGATGGCAATGATAAAACTAACATATGAATTGATTATCTACTTTCTCCTATCCATGGCATTTGGTAGCATTGACGCTAAATAAGAGTTTAGGCTTTCAATTCAACAAATAATTTTTATTGGAAATATCTTGACATTGTTGATCTAATGGATTTTATTAGTGTCACGCCATTTTCCCATGTCATTTTTCAACTTCTCGTTCTTCTTCTTTGTTTATTTCTTGTACTAGTCATATTTAGGTTGGTTATCCTTGTTTTTTTTTCCTATTTTTTGAGAGTTGAAGTCTCCTTTAGCTTTAGTTTTGTTGTGGTGGATCTTTGACCCCAAACTCTTTCTTACCCTCATGCTGAAATTTTTCCTCAATCGCGAGGGCATAATATTGAGTGGCTACCAATGAAGAGATGTCCATAAAATTCATTTGGTTTAGATAGATTTTTGTTGACCACTATGATATTTCAAAACCAATTGTCACAATGTTGTTAATTTCATGTAATGGTCTTCATATTCTCCAATAAGGTGATACTTTTCCTCAAGAGAATTGATAAAAGCCACATAAGTGGTTTTGTCACATAAATTCAAATCATGTTTTCCATGCTTCACATAAGTGTCCCACTAATGTTTAACATGGGAAAGGGACTTCATAAGTGTGAAGGCAATATTGTCATCACTATAAAAGTTGTGAATAGAGACATAAACCTTTAGTTGATTTAACAATATCTCCAAATCTTGTACATATATCCTAGATTCACACACAAGGACATAAAAATTAACTTGTACCTAGAAGGGTGACATTCCTCCAAAAGGCTTGTGTTATTAAAAGTGCCTCCTTTGTTGTTGGGAGTTGTCAATGCCTATAGCAGAAATGATCCATCATCTCGATCCTCTATCATTCAAGGGATTCCTTGATAAACAACTTAATATGATTTATTGCTTTATCATCTTTCTTTAATTCATCCATAATGGGAGGTGGCTCAATTTAGCAAGAAATATTTTCAATGGGCTCAACTAACTAAATGCTTAACTTTTTGTGCCCTGGCCTTGTGGGGAACATGCATAGAGAAATGACATAGAAAAAATTGCTTTGATACCATAGATCTAGATTGTGTTGAGAATGAAATGTGAGATGGCATTAACACAAAAGGTAACACAAATACATATTATTGAAACTAAATTATATGCTTGAAATAATCGTGAAAAACATTGTATGTATATAATGGTTATAATGGCGGTAAGTATCTTTAAGAAGGGATGTGCCTTCCACACTTGTCACAAAAAGACCCAAACACTGAGCCTAAGTTGAAGTTTGGCCCAAGTGTTTATGTTGCACTAGATGAAGCTAGGTTGTTTGAAAAAAAGGAAGACTTTATTAAGACCATAGTTTTTGTTCATTGCTTTATTTTAGGTCTTCTTTGACTCTTTGGAAAGATAATTTTCCAACTATGTTAGAGGCCTAACCATCAACCATCCTAACCTCAAAAGTTGCCCGGGAAGGCCTAAAAAAAATGCATTGGAAGTTCATCACCTAAAAACTACTAGTATTATGATTTTTTTCCAAGATGACCTTGGATAACCACCTAAAGTCATTTTCTACACATCATTTAAGATTATATTATGGTCATCATTGGTCATAATTATATTACTTGCCCCAAAATACACATCAAAGAGGATCAAAGGATGTTTTTTTAGTTAATTTTAGTTTTTAGTTAAATTTCATTGATTATCATTAGAAGTACATAATCTTAACATTATTGTTAGCCTTTAGTTTGCCATTAAGGAAAGTGAAGCCTCCACCTCAATAGGCACAACCTCTTCTTTGTTGTTATTGCTAAGAGCTTAACCCAAAGTGAGATTGGTTTCTATGCAAGTGAGCTTGATATCTATCACCTTCAACTGCAAATGCATATTTTACAACATCAAAAAAATATCATCCTTCACATCATTGCACTCAAGTAATAATTTCCCATGGAGAGACTTCATTTGCCAATACAGATCAATTGTATGTATGTATTGATTTTGAAGGCCCTACGTGTGGCCTATGTTGAGTACCCAATCAACCATTGACTCTACCACCTCCGAATTAGAGTGGCATGCCCTCTTTTGTTGTAGCTTGTCCTTAGCCTCTCTGAGTTCTTATTGAACCTTTGCAGGAGTTTGGTTTTGGAATAAATGCACCAAATACTCTGCTCTAAATCGAGCTTGCAATCCACCTAGTGAATTATGACCACCCTAACCTCTCCTGCAATGTGCATGTTATCCATTCATGGTTGTGGTTGGAAAAAAGAGATGGAATAGTGGAGATGACAAAGGAATGGGGAGTGAATGTGGTGAAAACAAGGGAGAACCCCAAAACTTGAGACCAGAGCAAGGAACCCGAAAAACCAACACAAAAATTATAACAAAGCTCATCTTGCATTGAAAAGAAGGGAGTGAGAAAGCTAAGGTATGCAACCGAGAAATCCTCTAAGAAAGGAAAAACACAATGGAAATCTAGAGATGAGAAAGGGAAAATATAAAGATAAGACAATGCCATCGTGGAGCAAAGCGACTAAGGATCGGGTACCAACTAGGTGTAAATGGCCATCGACAGGAAAAGACCATGCCACATTGGGGAGGAATGAATGTCATTTATTGTCATTGAAACATTATAGTTGGTACTTATACAACATAACACCCTTTTCTTGAGGGATGACATTTCACGTTTGCTTCAGTCATTGCATAGGGTGACATCAACCTCGCCCCCTCACCCCTTGTCACATCCTTTTACACACCCTTTGGGAAACATCATATAGGATGTTATTACAATGTCTTCTTTTCATTTTTACCACACATTATTAAATGGAATGTTGGTATGTGATATTTAATTGCTCAATTGTAGACTGGCACACTCATAGTAGCTGACTTATGGTCTCAAATTTATATTATTATGCCATCTATCCTTGTTTCAACCACCAAGTTGAGTTTAAGGGGATGTTACGGTGGTGTATTAGTGGCACTTATGACCCTTTAGTGACTATTATGTGGTCAACTGGTTAAGTTCTTTCCTGCATGGTGTTAGGGTTAGGTTTCTTTGTTTTTATGATGAGCCCACCTTAGGTCCTCTTCCATCCCTAATACCTAAATATATGAGGTGTCTCAACCTCGTCTTCCCATAAATTCATTTGATCATATAAATCATATATTGCATTGTATTACATATATGGGGATACAAGTATCCATTTACATCATTTTACTATTGGGTTTATCTTTATGTTTATTATGTCATTGATCATAATCATAATGTCATTGACTTAAATTCTAACACAAGTATATCTATCATTAACTTGAAAATATCTAAAGGAAACATTGAATGAATAATTATAGAGGAGTGTTACACAGTAATTTGTCACCGTCCCTACCATTCCCCGTCCCGCACAATGGAGGACCCATTTTGTGACCTGTGAACATTGTCATGCCTTGAAAACATCATCAATGCATTCCTCTAAGCATGAGCTTCATTTGCCCTAAAGACATCTCCTTGCAAAAATCATGAAAAACATCCCTTTTTGCATTGGCGCGGGAAGACAGTTCAGCACTCGCGCCAATGGGGAAAATCCTGCAAAGAGGCCGCGCCAACTGGCGCTCTGTCCCAGAGCAGTAGTCGCGCCAGCCAATTTAAGGAATGTTTTTTAAATAAAGATGGCGAAAGTTGTGTTTCAACAAACTCAGAAACCATTGCCTATCTTGAGTTGGGATGTTTGGCTGCGGGAGTTCTATGGAATGGAAGTGGTTTGCCACCTCCCATGGAACCTTCCTTGTTGATAGGGCCAATCCCACAATAATAGGGATCCCAACTCCCTCCTTTCCCATCTATAAAAGCCTGCTCAATTCCATAGCAAGCTAGTCTTGAAGTGCCTAAGCTTTGAATCTCCAAATTCCCAAGAGCCTTTGTGTTGTAAGAGCCCTCTTTCTTCCCTTAAGGCGACTCAAGTAAGGACTGTCAGTATACGAGAGACTACGAAGTTTTCCCTTTCACAGCGAGCTTTGCGAGACGTGAACTGGCTTGGAGACCCATCCGAAGGAGAACACAACGTCAGATCATTGGTTGTAATCTTTCTTCGATTGTTATTTAATGAATGATTATGATTATGGTTCCACTCTGTTTTCAATTATGTTAATATGAGTAATATCCTTTTTGACTGATATTTAGTTGCGTATGATGAATTTTATGCTTGTATCTGTTTTTTTCTTGCATGTGCAGGTGTCCATCTGCGGAGATCGTGGGGGGATCGTGATCTGCTGAGGCTGAGGAACGGGAACGCTCTCTTCTTCGGATCATAGCATTGGATTCCAGGTAGGCCTCCATATTTGGTCTTTTATTCGTAACTAGGAACTTGCGCTGTAACATTTGATGATTGTTGCTAGACCCCTGCTAGTCTAGTAGGGATCGCCTCTGTCCGCAGAGGGGATTTACCTCCTCAACAATTTGGCGACTCCACTGGGGATCGTCTATATTTCACTGTCTCGTTTGGATTGTCTCGTTTGATTGTTTTATGATTTTCCTTTCTTGGTTAGCCTTCTGGGCTGGGTTCTTTTGCTGTTTTTTGCTTCTTGGTTTGCTTAGTTTACATTGATCTGCTTCTGGAGTAGTTGTTTTTTGTTTTTGGCTGAGAAACTCGACTGGCGCGCTTTTTAGCCCGACAGTCGCGCCAATTGGCACATGTTGCTTTTGTATAGCCCGCGCCAATTGCTTGCTGGCGCCAGTTGCAACCTTACAGTCGCGCCACTCCTGTAGGGTTTTTGAGTTTGCTCAGTTTTGAGCTCTCTAGGTCTGGTCAGTGTTTTTCTTCTTGATTTTCCGACTACCTTAGTGTGTTGGGGTCCTGTTTGACTGGGAATTTGCCTTCGTCCTTTGGTTGTTTGCTTTTATCATCGATTTCACGTTTTGACCTAGGGCATCTAGTGGCTTAGTGTATCGGCCTCATGGGAGTTTTGGTGTTTTGTTTGTGTGTTTCACAGTTATAACATCCTCTTAGTAGTTTTTCATTGTTTTATTGCGATTTTGGGTGATTGTTCATTCCTTCATTCAGAATTCGTTTGGTTTTTGCTTTGGGCCTAGATCCTAGGTTCATTGGAGCCTTTACAGAGTCTTTTCTTGGTTTTGAGAGACTTTGGTCGATTTGAGATTTGATTGTTGTGTCATTGAGTGCAATTGGTTTGTTTTTCTCTCTCAATATCGTTTCTCAAGTTGTTCTGTTTATTTTCAGTTTGTTTAGTGCATTTAGCCATCAAACATTGAAAATTTAAAAAAAAAAATCGCTTTTGCTTTTGGGTTGATTAGTGCAAATTGTAATCTTTTCGATTTTACTAGTGATTAGTGATTTGAATGAAAAGTTTTCAATTTCATTAGTTTCATTAGAGATATCGTTGTTTGTCTTCCGATCATTTTGTTTGTGTAAAAGCTCTCAACTCTCCTGTAGCTAGTTTTCATCGAACAAAATGATGTACTGTGGCATGTAGCTTTGCATTTAGGAGTCTTTTGAGACATTACATACGATAGGGCCTGAAACTGAAACCTAATTGAAGATCAACTGTAAAATTTATTCAATTAACCTAAGGCAGCATTGGAATTTAACGAAACATTTTTAGAGGTCTAGGCTAGAGACGTGTTCCGGCGTCTTTAAACCTAGCAGCTGTCGTTCGCCTTTTGGCTTTAGACAGCGCTAGTACGGACTTGTGCTCCTCGTACCGTCGCGTATATAAAGGGATACCCCTCTAGGTTTTCAATCCTTTATCCACAGGAAGCCGAGTCTGCCGCCCTATACCCGTGATACACCGAACACAACATTCGGGGAGACTACCTGCACGTACGGAAAGTCCTTGGTCGATTTCTGTTTCATTATTGAAACCAAGGTGTATATTGCAGTTCACGGATATTTGGTACACCCTTTGTGCCTAGTATTACCTGAACAGTCATTTGGTCTTTTCTGACTCCCTAAACTTGAAAAGACCGTCAAGCGCTTGTCCTTTCACGCTTGTATCAAATATGAAAGAGATAGAGTCATCTTTCTATTGTTTCTCGACTCTTAAAATATGAAACGATAGAGTTTCTTACTTTTCAATGTGGTAAAAATTAATCACCCACGATTACACGCCCGCTTAGATATTGCTTGTTGACCGTTTGATCGTGTGCCCTTAACTCGTTTTCAGCCCGTGTGTGTGTTTGTTTCTTTTTCTCTGGTCTTTTGCCACAGTGGCGGAACCTTCGGTTTCGTCTACTGGTAGTCCTTACACGGACGATTCTTCAGAGGATTCTCAATCCTCTGTTGAACCACAACAGCCTGTTGTTTCCAAGTTTCCTGACGGGGGACCGGTTCTCGCTGAGCAACCCTTTGGAGGACCAGTTGAGTTCAATTGGCCCTTTTCGGACCCTGTGTCTGAATTGAGATTAGGAGCTGATTTCCTTTCTCTTACATCGGGTTCACTGTTTGTTGCTGCTGTTTTTCCTCCTAGTCCTCACCGTATTTTGCGTGATTTAACGGCAGGATCAACCATGACTGATTCTGGTGAGGAAATTTCTGGTGAAGACTATCAGCGCATCCCGCGTAGATTGTTTGAGGGAGACGACTCTGAGCTGGCTACCATGTCGTCAGCTAGTCCTTCTTTACCACAGGGATACAGATCTCTGGGTCAGATCATTTCAGCTGCAGCCTCTATGGGAATATCATCTCCTGCTTCGAGGCCAGCTGCTACTACACCCGGGGTGTCTCCTCAGACGCCTGTCACATCTGTTCCCGTCCGGCCCACTATCTGTGTGGCCGCCTCTTCTCCTGTTGTCTCAGCATCTGCTACCAGGGCTGGGCCAACTCCTGAAGATGTTTATCTAGCTACTGCTATACCGGAGAACATCTCTCCGGAGGAGTATCGGTTATCTTTGCAACAGCCAGACGCCGAGGCTGGACCGTCCTCCCAAGATCCCTACCGATCTTACTTTTCGCACTATGCACAGGATGGTACTCCCGTGTATGCTTTCCCAGGTCAGTATGACGAGCACGGGGAGATTTTGCGTCTACCCGCTCCTGAGGCTTATCTTTATGCTCAAGGTTTACCTTATAACCAGGCTTATAACCCGCAAGGACAGCCTTTCCAAGGCCAACCTACGGGCAACCTGGCTATCTTTATGATCCACAGGGGCGACCCATTCAAGGCTACCCTGTCAGCCAACAAGGGCCATCGTACGGTCCGCAAGGACAGTATTATAGCCCTTCTGGTCAACCTGTTCAGCCTCAGTCGGGGTATCAACCGGGACCGGTCTATGGTCCTGGGGGGCAAATCCAACCTTCTTTACCGATGCAACCGTAGTATCCTATTGTTTCTAACGTTGCATATCAGCCAAGACCATCCTATGGTTCTGCTTCAGGTCAAACCGGTTTCCAGCAAGCACCTGGTCCTGTTCCACCGCCGGGCCAACCGGTTCATCCGGTACAACCCGGTGTCCCACCTCCAGGCCAACCGACCCATCTGGTACAACCTGGGGCTCACTTACAACCCAGTTTCCCGCCTCCAGGCCAACCGGCCCATCCGGTATAACCTGGGGCTCACTTACAACCAGGTCAACCTGCGCAACCGGTGCCGCCTGTCTATCCGGGTCAACCTGGTCATTCAGGTCAGCCCTCACATCCGGGTCAACCTGTTCACTCAGGTCAGCCCTCTCAGTCGGGTCAACCTACTCATTCAGGGCAGTCCGCTCATTCCATTAACCTTGCACAGCAGCCGGTTCATTCAATGCCGCAGCCAAATCAACAGTTGCGCCCTACTTATCAGGCTCTGCAGGGTTCCACTTTTCAGCAGCCTACTCATCCTCAAGGTGGTTATTATCCTCATGGTCAGTCTCAACCGAACTATAACCACCCCATAGGCTCTCAGTATTATCCTCCTCCACCCGGTTTTACCTACACTCAGCAGCCAAATCCAAACGCTGCTTATACGGGGCCGACGCCTAATCAGGGTCCGTACCCTGGTTATCAAGCCCCACACTATGGTTACCAGCATCCAAATCAGTCTGGTTATACGACCTATGCCCCCTACGGTCAGAATCCTGCGGGACAGAACCCGTGGGGGCAAGGATATTCACAACCATCGTGGAGTATGGGTGCCGGACCTCATCCTGGGCCTGGCATGGCAGTTAATCCTCCATTGCCGTTCCTGGCTACCTTGGAACTGCCGGACGTTTCAAAGTTGACCAATGATCCGATTTTACATAATCTGTATTGGCCTCCGGTTCCCACCAAGATACCAGGTGATTGCCCCAAGTTTGAGGGTAAAGCTGGGGAGGACCCCCAGGTGCATGTGATGACGTATCACCTTTGGTGTTCGTCTAACTCTTGGGTCGACGATTCGATTCGTCTGCGCCTCTTCCAGCGTACTTTAACTGGAGCTACTGCTAAGTGGTACATAGAGTTATCACATGGCATTTTTCAAGATTTCAACTCTTTGGCCATGGCTTTCCTCACGCATTTCCAGTTACCGGTTCGTTATGAAGCCGGGACGCACCTCCTGACTTCCCTGAAGCAGGATAAAGCCACTCACATCTCAGATCACATTCATGAGTGGTGGCGCCGTCGTAGACTGATCAAGTTTCACATACCTGATCAGATATTGACTCACTGGTTCACCACCTCCTTTGTGAATAAAATCGCTCAGGATATCGCAATGGGAGCGTGTGTGACAGAGGAACAAGCCATCGCTCGTGCCCAGTACCTGGATCTTGTCTACTCACAGTCTGGCACGCTTTATGACATCTTGACTGATGCTCCATGGCCCGGAACCACTAAGGCTCCACCTACCCCTGCGGTGGATGGTGTCATTGGTTCTGTCTCTCAGAATTCGAAGAAGTCTTCGAATGGGAAGCATAAGGCTAATTCTTCCAACAATACCTCTGCTAATCCCGCCTCATCCGATTCTGGTAAGACCGCGGAGGTGAATGTCGTTCAGGCCAATCCTGCGGACAAATCCTCCAAGGGGAAGAAGAAGGGCAAAGGAAAATCGAAATCTGATGCCCCGAAACCAGAATCTAAATCTCGTGCTGAGGATGGCTCCCAGCGTAAGTCGAAGTACCCTTGCATCATCTGTGAAGGGGACCATTATACTAAGGATTTTCCACGACGATCAGAGGTTAGTCAACTTCTTAAAGGCCCTAAAGGGACTCCAGCTGTTTTAAAAGAGCCATTTCCATCTCAGCAGACCCAGATGGTCGAACAGGCATCACCATCTGTACCGTTTGGGTCTCAGGTTTTCATGGTGAAGAGTGTTGCACCTATCTCTGTCGCTACGCGGTCGAAGGATTACAATGAATCGCGGCAGGCACCCGGGAAGGCAGTTGCGGATGGGCCGCCTCCCCCACCTGTCTCCGGTCCATTGGAAATCGAGAAGCCGAATCTCGAACCCGTTGTGAAGCCACCTGCCAAGGGTGTTCTTCGAAGATCCTCTTATAATCCAAACGCTCGTGCCGCTCAACATTACAGCATTGTTGAGGATCTGGCATAGGCGCCATGTGCCATGTATGCACTTGAGGTTCTTTAAAGTTTTCCTTCACAACGGAAGGCTTTACTGTCTGCAATCGGGGGCATCGATCCCGCCGACTCGAGCCTTCTCACCTTCGATCTGGAGAATTTCACTCCCCGGCTTCCACATCAGATTGCTTTGGTTATTCAAGTCGGGATTAACGGTCTAAACATTCATCGAGCCGTCGTGGATGAGGGTGCATCTACTTGTGTTATGTCCTCCGCTTGCTGGAAGGCCATCGGCTCTCCAGCCTTGTCGTCATCTCCCAATGCCCTTGAGGCATTTGATGGTCGGGAATCTAAACCCCTGGGCGTTCTCGAGAGTCTTGCGATCACATTATAGGGAAAAACTGTCAACGTGGAAGTGGAAGTGGTTGACGCTAAACTCAACTACAATATACTTCTTGGCCGCAGCTGGACCCATGCCATGCTCTGCGTGCCGTCTACCGTCTTTCGATTCATTAAGTTCCCTCACGAGGGCAAGATTGTCACGGTGGATCAGTTGTCATTTTTCACTTCTAACTCTGAGAACAACGTGCCATACGTGGATCAAATTCCGAATCCCCCGGATAGTATAGGACCTGGTCTCTTCAAAGACCCTGTCCTCATGGGTATTTTCCCCGCACCACCCCCTGAGCCTCCTCCTGGGAGCTCGTTAGAGCACAGTTCTTTCTCTTGTGTCAAGCTCTTCGAATAATGAAGCAAGATGCAACGAGGATAGTTCTTTTAAATGTGTCAACCTCGTTAAAACAATGAAACATGAGCATATTCAATTCGAGTTTTGATAAATTTTCAAATCTCTTTTGTTTTCAACCTTCACTCCATTTCCTATGGACTGAAGCTTGGGGGGCATGTACCTCGAATTGAGACATCATGCTGGGGGGCATGCCCGTCTTGTGTGTACATAAGTGTGTGATTTTCATTTGTGTGCATGTATTGTGTGGTGTGCTTTGTAAACATCTTTCTGCTGATCGGGTCTTCCTGGTTGTGCAGATGTCTTTTCATCCATTTGTTGGTTTCGCGGATGGTGCCTCCCGCAATACCAGGAATTTGTCTTCAGCAGCCTGGGTAATCTATGATCCTGCTGGTGAGTTGATCAACCTGCAAGGAGTGTGTCTAGGACGTACCACGAACAACATCGCGGAATATAGTGTTGTGTTAGAATTATTAACCGAGGCAGTAAACCTTGGTATCCGTGAATTGCTCGTGTATCTAGATTCGCAACTTGTGGTGTTACAACTGAACGGACACTATTCGGTAAGAAACCCGTCCATCTTACGTATGTATCTGCGTATTCGATTACTGGAAAGGAATTTTGACTACATTACATATCATCATATACCCAGGCATTTGAATACACTAACAGATGCAGTAGAAAATTTGGTATTAGACAGACATTTGCGCAATTTATAAATCATCATCACATGTAAAGAAAGATCCATCCAGAAATACATATGTATATATATAGATATCGGAATGTTTACATAGAGTGTGTCACATAAAAGTCAAAATATACATAATCGTCTTAAATACATCCGGAGATGATACGTCTCTCAAAAAATAGGTGTGGTATAAATCCTAAGAGCTAATCCGCATGGTGCTCATGATAGCATGTGACTGCACGCACTAAGCGTCTCAGGATTCGGTGGATCCGACTCAGAACTCCCACCGTGTGGCGCTGGTATGATATCGGTACGTCTGCCAGCCGAGCATAGTCTGGGATCCCGTGGGCAATGCCCTCGAGATTTTGGATCAACTCCTCTCCTCCGGTGCCCTCCCCCTGAGGATCAGGGGCGAGTTGTGTCCTCCGTGAGATTGGAGACATCCCAGCTGGTCTCTCAGGTCCCACATCTGCATATATATACAAAATGTGTTAGGACGAATGTGTATCAACAAAAAAAAAAAAACATAAAACATAAAATCAAAAACATGAGGTCTTACCCAACTCCTCGTCCCAGTCATCTCCTTCTGGTAGTGGGAGATCTGGGTCTCCGGTGAAGTCAGTTCCTGCATAAGGCTAGTCTTCCACGACAATCAGCTGGCGCCGTAACCACCTAAAGAACTCCGGCCTCCAGGACATCTGTTGGCCGCCTCCAGCTCTGGGCATTAATGCTGCCCAGCGAGCCATTCTTGGCTCTCGTGGTATCGGATCTGCTAATGAGGACCCTTGGCCCTGGAAGATTGGTAAGCGTTCCAGAATGAACGATACCAGTATGGAACCATAGCCAAACTGTTTTAGTTTAGCTTGTTTGCATTTTGTGAGCTGCCTTTTCATATTGATTGTTACTGTTGTTGCCCAGTCAAACAGTAGGGGACTCATGCATTCTGAGGCCAGCAGGAGTTGGGCCTTTGTGGCCTCGTGCGGTTCCTGCGACCCTGCAGCCCGCGTGATGGTATGTAGGACCACTCTCAATGCTAGATCAGGGATAGTGTGGATATCCACCTTCTTGCTTCCTGATCCCATTTGTGCTCCTTGGCACACTCGTGCCATCACTTCTTCCATCTTCTCCCCAGATGGTCTGCTTCCAGTCAACACAGGGATCGGACCTCTGCGGGACAATCCAGTGATAAAATAAACATCGGAAACCTCCAGCTCTAATACCTGGTCTCGTAACCTGAACACCTGTTCATGTTCATCCCAAATACTGATTAAATACTGGAGGAGCTCGGGCTGAGCTCGTAGACACGGTGTGAGGAAGAACTTTTTCAGCCCACAGTTTCTAAGGGCATTCATGCAAGCTTGACTTTGCATGGCTTGTTCATCCTCTTCTCCGTGCTCTCGTTCTTTCCATTCAATTGCCATTTTGATTGATTACCTGCATTCATATGGCCATGAACCCTTAGTTAGGTCTCTGATGAGTCTCAAATTCCATGCAATTTGGTCTAAATGTCGAAATTTTAGGCGTATTTTTAGGTTCGGCCGCTGGCGCAGCTGTTTTGTGAATAGTCGCGCCACGTGGCACGGGCCCTTTGTATAAAAGAGCTCATTGGTGCGGGTCCGTGCCCGATACCCGCGCCAATGAGCGCAGCCCTAAAATTTTAAAAGTGGCCCTAGAGAACTGATTTACAGGGTAAAACTATTAAAAAATGAATGAAAATGTAGAGCAAGGGAGCGCCTCTTACCTGTAACAGACGAGAAGCTGAATGGTCAACTGGATTCGTCGCAATCACCGTCAGAAGTTTCTGCTCCAAATGGACCAATGTTGCTTTTTACCAAGGTAAATAGTGAATGTAATTTTATTTTTACCAATTGGACATATTTATAACTTTTTGACATGAAATGAGTTGTAAAAAGTCATTTTTATCGAATATTCTTATATGTTATGTCGAAAATGGATTTTACGCTTGCTTGGTATGTGCAGCAGCAGGTTTTTGCGACTTTAACGATGGAAACGAGTTGTATTTTATACTTTTTCGGACTCGGTAAATACACGAAAAAGTCACTCTGGAGTCATCTTTCAGCTCTTTTCTGACTCTCTAAACATGAAAAGATTTCCGAGGCCCTTGTCGTTTCGATCTCGTTAAATTGGACACGAATCGACATCTACCCAGTATAAGTTTAACCCTTTTTCGGGCTGGGATAGATTGATTACGAAAAAGGAATACCCTAGCCTATCGCGACTAGGAGGTTTTCCCGGATATTGTTTTCTACCTTTTCGGATCTGGGGAACTATTTACGAAAAGGGACCTGTGGAGTTTTCTTTTCCGCCGTCTTTTCAAACTCTCTAAACATGAAAAGACGCCGAGTTCTTCCTTTGTCAGACTCGTTAAACCCTGATGACATTGGATTTCGTCGAAATGACGTTCTCCGAGTTTCTCCTTCCTAGGACTCGTTAAATGCACTAGGATGGATTCGCCCGAAGGGCGGACTTATATTACAAGCATATGCTATCCCTTTCAAGCTTGTCATCAAAAATAATTGGGGTACTCGCCAGAAATGGTGGGGGAAAAATGGAACCATCGTCGTTGTCGTCGGCAGTATGTCGCTCTTGAACATGGCACTTGTCCGCATTCGTGTCGGGTTGGGGACATCTCATCTCGTTGCTTCACTTTGCCTCCATGGGTTTGGGTAATCTCTTTTGACCTCTCATCTGTTCACTGCCTCGTCACCATGACCTTTGATCCGTTGATGTCAAATACTGCCAAGTCCATTGTCGTGCCGTTCATGTGTTCAAGAGAAGTTGGCCTCTGCAAATATCAACCTTCCTCTGTTTCTCATACGATCTTGATTCACAACAAAAACATCATGTTCCTCTGTCTCGTGTCGATGATGTGGGAAACATTATGGCCCACCTTCGATCAAGGTCACTTCCTGTCGACTTCAACTCATTATCCAGGAAGTTGGTCTAGAGACTCCTCATGGTACCTTGGAGCCTGCATGCCTCAATGGCAGGTTCGTCGCATTCGACGTGAAGTTTACATCATTGACTTCCGATCGAATGATTCTGCGGGTGTTCGACGTCAGTTCATTTATTCACACGCCGTAGATTGTACCTGTAGTACCTTGAGGACCATTGTCATTATTGGTGGTTTCTCTCGCGTCTGTTAACAGCTTTCATCATTGGCTGGTAATCAGACGATGTTCTTGCATGTTCGACTTCAGCTCACATATTCACATGCTTGAACTTGTACTTTGTTTGGGTCGAGATGGAGTGCAAGACCCTGGATTGTGTCTGTTGTAATCCAGGCTGCGATTGTGGATTATTATCATTATGTATATGACTCATTGATTGGATGGCTGCGACCATACCTGAGTCTATTTATTTGATCCGCGCTGGATGGCTGCGCCCATACCCTGGATCCGGATTATAGTGTACTCTGTTTCGGATGGCTGTGCCCATACCACACATACATCATGTACTTGAGATATCAGTTGTATTTTTCTGCGCAGGTTTTTCCGACGGCGGGCCTTCAGTTGAACATGTTCTCGTAAAGCATTTCACCCCCCTCTCTCTCGGGCCTCATACTTTAGGGGGCATCTGTTACACAGTAATTTGTCACCGTCCCTACCATTCCCCGTCCCGACAATGGAGGACCCATTTTTTGACCTGTGAACATTGTCATGCCTTGAAAACATCATCAATGCATTCCTCTAAGCATGAGCTTCATTTGCCCTTAAGACATCTCCTTGCAAAAATCATGAAAAACATCTCCTTTTGCATTGGCGCGGGCAGACAGTTCAGAACTTGCGCCAATGAGGAAAATCCTGCAAAGAGGCCGCGCCAACTGGCGCTCTGTCCCAGAGCAGTAGTCGCGCCAACCAATTTAAGGAATGTTTTTTAAATAAAGATGGCGGAAGTTGTGTTTCAACAAACTCAGAAACCATTGCCTATCTTGAGTTGGGAGGTTTGGCTGCGGGAGTTCTATGGAAGGGAAGTGGTTTTGCCACCTCCCATGGAACCTTCCTTGTTGATAGGGCCAATCCCAAAATAATAGGGATCCCAACTCCCTCCTTCCCCATCTATAAAAGCCTGCTCAATCCCATGGCAAGCTAGTCTTGAAGTGCCTAAGCTTTGAATCTCCAAATTCCCAAGAGCCTTTGTGCTGTAAGAGCCCTCTTTCTTCCCTTAAGGCCGACTCAAGTAAGGAGACTATCGTCGAGAGACTCTTGAGAGGTTTTCCCTTTCCCTGGCGAGCTTTGCGAGACGTGAACGACTGGAGACCCATCCGAAGGGGAACACGACGTCAGAACATTGGTTGTAATCTTTCTTCGATTGTTATTTAATGAATGATTACGATTATGGTTCCACTCTGTTTTCAATGATGTTAATATGAGTAATGTCCTTTCTGACTGATATTTAGTTACGTATGCCGGATTTTATGCTTGTATCTGTTTGTTTCTTGCATGTGCAGGTGTCCATCTGCGGAGATCGTAGAGGATCGTGATCTGCCGAGGCTGAGGAACGGGAACGCTTTCTTCTTCAGATCATAGCATTGGATTCCAGGTAGGCTTCCATCTTTAGTCTTTTCATTCGTAACTAGGAACTTGCGTCGTAACATGTTTGATTGTTGCTAGACCCCTGCTGGGCTAGTAGGGATCGCCTCTGTCCGCAGAGGGGATTTACCTCCTCAACAAGGAGGTTCATAGAGCATGTTTGAGGTAGACTTTAAGTATACTTGGATTTCACTGAGATGGATATTTTAAAGTGTACTTAAGTTATAATTGGATTCCACTAGGATGACCATTTTACTCTAACATTCATCATTATAAATGTACTTATTTTTAGATTGAGAATGGTTTTATGCATCCCTTTATTCTATTTGATGGTTCAACTCTCTCATAGGATTCACTTTCATTTAGGGAAATTTATGGTCTCTTCTTACTGATTAAGAATAGAGATTGATCATGAATTTTCCTGTGATAAATGTGTTTCTAAAGTATGTAACATCAAACATGAAAAACACTATTTTTTCATTCTATTATGGAATCCGCAATAGATATTATTGCCTATTTAGAGATCCTTACACTTTGAGATCTAAGTTCATTATGAATACCAAAGCATTGTTGCCATTTTTATTGGAGTTTAATTGGTTCTATACAAATTTGTGCATACCTCTAGATCTAACTCCATTTGTTGTAGAGAAATCAATAGGGTTTAAATTGAAGTGATTTCTCTTTAACTTGATAACTTCTTGTGATATTCTTTTACATTTATTTATGATTAGTACCTTCTACTCTTATTATTATAATGTTCTTATCATAAAACTACTATCAAAACACGAAGATAAATAGAAAAAATGGACACGAGATGTAGACTAGAAGCTAGGGCCAAAACCTCTCCTAGAGAGGAAAACCCACAAAAATCTCTTCTCTTCTTATAGAATCTTCAAATGACGAATTCCAAGAGCCTTAGACCTAAGACCAAGACCCTTCCAAGACCAATTCAACCTTCTTGAGGATGTGCTTCTCTTCACTAAGTCAAATCAAGTCAAATCTCTTTCAAATGCTCAACTTCAATCCCTAGCAACAAACTTCGACCCTCTTGCAATTAGCTGCAACTTCACACATGTTGGTGATTAGGGCTATTTTAGGCTTCCTCCTTCCTCCACTTGGGTTTCTTCTTCTTCAAAGGCTTGTAGATGATCAACTTGACTTTGTTACTTCATATTTCGTCCCTTCTTTTATAGTTCAAAATTTTCGTCCTTGTAGCTACAAAAACCGTAGCCTCCTTCACACATGTGAGAGATAGAGAGATATAAAATAAAAAATTTCTCTTTCCTTCTCTATTCTAGACCTTCACTTGCCTTCTTGCTTCTTGTCTTCACTTCCTTGATTGAATGAGTGAGTGAGTCTCCAAACGAAGTCAAATAGTTTCTTATAAATAGGCTTTCAAGGAGGACAAATAACCCTAATGAGGCCTAATTCTTCACTACCAGGCCGACTTGGTCTTGGAGGGGCATTTTGACACTTTTGATTCAAAATAAATTCTTTTGACTTGTTACAAACTTCCCAATAAGGTCTAATACAAGTGCCAATGACTCTTTTGACTTCTTGACTGTATGACAAAAACCTAGAAGCATGCAATGAGTGCTTTGACCTAGAACAATTTAAACTCAAGCATGAAACCGATGTTGTAATATATATTACATCAAATATATAAAAACAAGAGTACATAAAATATTGTGAAGACTGAACCTAGTTACAAATTTCAACACTTCCTCTTAACTAAGGAGGTAGTCATAATAACAATTGTACAAGGACATTCACACATTGATGATTTCTCATAGAAAGAGTCAAATTGGTGAGTCATCTCATAAGATATATTTTTATCTTATATGAGTGCATCTCATCATATTAACCGACATTTTCATATATCAAGGCCTTGACTAACAACTCTATCTCTCCATTAGATTAGAGCATAATGCTAGGGAGACAATGATTTATATAAACCCTCATCATTGTCTCTCAAGGCACATACCCCATCTGGATGTTCACAAGGTATGTTATTTTAGGACCATTCCCCTCTTGGAATTACACATCCTCAAGGAATCTCTTCTTTGACTACTATTTCCTATTGGATTCCCTACCAAAGAGTATCGATTCCTGAGACTACTTCTATCCTCAAGAAGTATTGGTCTCAAATGCTTACCCAATCCTCCATTCTTTATTCATAATGTGAAGACAAGAATGATGTGTTTATCTCTCCCTCTCAACTAGGGAGGAGATATAAACCAGTCCAAGTTTGCTTCTTAAATACTCAAGGTTCTTATTAGGAAGAGATTTTGTTAAAATATCAGCTACCTGCTTATTAGTGGAGATCTATTGTAGCTGTACCACCCCATCTTGCACCAATTTCCATATGTAATGATACTTGTTGTTTATATGCTTTATTATTGCATGGAATATAGGGTCTTTAGACAACCTTATGCAACTTCTGTTGTCACAATGTATAATTGTAGGGTCCATTGGTCCTTTAAACAAATCAGATAGCAACTTCCTTAATCAAACAACTTCTCTACCAACTTCACATGTTGCAATATATTTAGCTTCAACACTACTTAAAGCAATTGAATCTTGCTTTCTACTCATCCATGAGATCATAGAGGATCCCAAGCTAAAACATCCTCCAATAGTGGTTCTTCCATCTGTCTCACTTCCTCCCCAATCTGAATTTGTATATCCCATTAGTTGGATATTGTTCTTTCCATCATACTTTAGGTAGTGATGTATTATCCCTCATAGATATCTCAATATATGTTTGGATCCAATGGTCATGTCTAGGCTCCATCTGAAATTGGTTAAGAATATTTACTACAAAACAAATATTTGGACATGTGTTTACAAGATACATAAGAGAAGAGAGTCAACCAATTATCTATAACTTGTGGGATCTATAGGGCTTGATTTTGAACTTCTCAACTTATTCAAATTGGTGATCATGGGAGTTGTCATCAATTTTCTATCCATCATGCCAAAGTTTTGTAGCATCTTAATCACATATTTTCCTCGACCTAGATGTATTTTGTTGGGTTTCTTCCAAACCTCCAACCCCAAGTAATAATGCATACACCCTAGATCCTTCATATCAAATTATGTTGCCAATTGTTTCTTGCATTATTGAATACAACTTTCCATACATGTTATGAGTAGGTCATCCACATATTGAAGAATGATCATTGGTTCATCCTTCACTATTTTGATATAAATATTTGGATCTGTAAAACTTCTTGAAAAAAGAGTCCTTAGTATATATGAATCCATCCTAGCATTCCAAGCCCTTGGCGCATGTTTAAGGCCATAAAGTGCCTTCTTTAGCCTACATACATGAGTTTCTCTACTATGTACTTCAAATCCCAAAGCTTTCTCAATATATACTTCTTCATCAATGGTACCTTTTAGGAAAGTTGTCTTGACATCCATTTGATGGATTTTCCATCCCATGTTTGTTGCAAGAGATATTAATGATCTTATTGTTGTGTATCTTGTTGTAGGAGCAAATGTTTCTTCATAGTCAATGCCTTCTTGGTGAGAGAAACCCGTAGCCACACACCTTGATTTGTACTTGTCAATACTTCCATTTACTACATGCTTGATCTTATAGAGCCATTAGGAAGTTACAACGGATTTATCATTCGACCTAGGAATGATTTCCCAAACTCCATTTTTCATTATAGACTGATATTCTTCTTTCATGGCATCTTTCCATTCTTGATGTTTGGAAACTTCTTCAAAAGTGGATGGTTATGCTTCAATTAACTTTGTCATATAGGTTGCATACCCTGAATATCTTTTAGGCTTTTTTACTTTCCCTGAATGTTCCTTCAGCTGCAGCATGTCCTTCCGCTTCTTGAAGAGTTGACATTAATCAAGTGGGTCTCTTACGAGTTTCAAGGATTATGACTTGCTGCACAGGTTCACTGGGACCTTCTTCTTCATAGTTGGGTATAGTATCTTTTTCATAGTTGGGTATAGTATCTTCTTCATCCCTTTAAATTTATTCAAATGTTGGTAGATCTTCATCATCAAAATCAATAGGGAGATCTTTAGACTTCTTGTAGGCAATGTTTTCATCAAAAATCACATTTCTACTTACTTCAATTCAATGTCCTTCCTTGATGTAGATTCTATATGCCTTTGATGAAGTACTATAACCGACAAATATGCCCTTCGTGCTTGTAGGATCCAATTTTTTCCTTTTATCTTTTGGAATGTGAATGTAGACATGGAAACCAAATATTCAGAGATGATCTACTCATGGTTTTCTTATGGTAAACGCTTCTTCATGAGTCATTTTGTCAAGTATCATATGGTGACTTCGATTTTGAATATAGATTGTTGTTTTTCATGCTTCACCCCACAAAATTTGAGGTAAGTCTTGATCATATAACATAGCTCTAACAAATTCTTCAATTGTATGATTCTTTCTTTCTGCTAATCCATTTTGTTCAAGATTGTATGGAACTATCAACTGCCTCTTAATTCTAGCCTTCTTACAGAAAGCTATGAGTTCTTTTGATGTGTATTCCTCTCCATTGTAAGATCTTAACACTTTTATCTTTCTCTTTGTAAGATTCTCCACTTTTGTCTTGAATTCTTGAAATTTATCAAATACTTCATTTTTGGGCTTAAGAAGATAAATCCAAGTCTTTCTTGAGTGGTCATCAATGAAAGTTACATAATACAGAAGACCTCCAAGAGATTTTGTAGCCATAGGACCACAAACATCAAGTGAATGAGATCCAAATTTTCCTTAGATCTTGTAGTATTGCTTCCAAAAGATTTCTTCATATTTTTTCCTAATGCACATCTCTTATAAATTCCTTCATGATCTTCCTTTAGTTCAGGGATGCAATTCACTACTAAGTTTAAAGATGGTAATATTTTGTAATGAGGGTGTCCAAACCTTCTATGCCAAATTCACATGGGACGATTTCAAGGTGAACTAAGGCTTGAGAGAGAGGTGTAAGTAATCTATAGAGCCTTCCCTCATGAATCCCAATGATTTTTGCATTATTAATGCTAGAGCCCTTACCCCATACCATAAATTTTCCATAAACAAAAGCAATTCTATCTCCTTTATCTTCTAGACAAGAAATGGAAAGTAAATTTTTCTTCAAACCTAGGAGATATAGGATGTTGTTGAGATGTATATTTCCTCTATCTTCCAACTCCAACGTGGTTGATCCAATTCCTCTTACTACATAGCTATTTTTATCTCCAAGTTCGACTGAATGAGAAATATTCCTTTTGATAGGGCATTTAGTTGTCCATGTTCACTCGTCATATGTCTAGAAGCTCCACTGCCTATTACCCATATGTTGTCATCTTCAAAAGTAACTGTAAGAGTTGGGAACAATCATTCATTCAAATCCTTTGTAGAGGAGATCTTGTTCATATAGTCCTTGATAGACAATAGGAGATCCCCAAATGCTTTGATGCTTTGCTTGAGATGTTTTGACATCATAGAGAACTGCTTCAATGAATTCTTCAAGGAGGTAGTGATATTCATTATGCCCTTTGTCAACCTTAGCTCTGACACGACGTTGAGAAATCAATAGGGCTTAAATTGAAGTGATTTCTCTTTAACTAGATAACTGCTTGTGATATTCTTTTACTTTTATTTATGATTTGTTTCTTCTTCTCTTATTATTATAATGTACTTATCGTCAAACAACTACCAAAACATGAAGATCAATAGAAAAAAATGGACATAAGATGTAGGCTGCAAGCCAGGGCCAAAACCTCTCCTAGAGAGGAAAACCCCCAACAACAAACTTCAGCCCTCATTATAGTCCTGAAACTTTGGCCCTCTTGCAATTAGCTGCAACTTCGCACGTGTTGGTGATTAGGGATCTTTTAGGCTTCCTTATTCCTTCGCTTGGGCTGCTTTATTGTCAAAGGCTTGTCGATGATCAACTTGACTTTGTTACTTCATATTTCGTCCCTTCTTTTATAGTTCACAAATTTCGTCCTTGTAGCTGCAGAAACCCTAGCCTCCTTCGCTCGTGTGAGATTTAGAGAGAGAGAAAATCAAAATTTTGTCTTTCCTTCTTTCTTCTAGACCTTCACTTGCCTTCTTGCTTCTTGTCTTTGCTTCCTTGATTGAATGAATGAGTGAGTCTCCAAATGAAGTTGAATAGTTTCTTATATATAGGCTTTCAATGAGGACGAATAACCCTAATGAGGCTGACTTGGTCTTGGAGGGGTATTTTGACACTTTTGACTCAAAATAAATTCTTTTGACTTGTTACAAACTGACCAATAGGGTTTAACACATGTGATAATGGCTCTTTTGACTTCTTGACTTTATGACAAAAGCCTAGAAGCACACAATGGATGCTTTGACTTAGAACAATTTAAACTTGAGCATGAAACCCATGCTATAAAATAATAATAATTTTTACTTTTCTTTTACATCAAATATATAAAAACAAGAGTACATAAAATATTATGAAGACAAAACCTAGTTACAAATTTCAACATTTATGACCTCTTGTCTTGCTATCTTATTTTTAAACTCTATAAAAAAAGATATTTTTGGAAAAACACTTCAAGTCAAATCTGTTGTAATATAAAGCTAAACTTATGATTAAAAACATGTTGTCTTACTCACTTTTTCCACCTCAAATGTTTATAAAGATAACTATTCCTACATATTCTAATAAACTCTATAACTAATTCCAACTTATATCTTAATATAACATCTCTTTCTTATTTCTTTTAACTTTTAGCAAAATCTTAACATATTTACTTCTCGTAAGACCCCATATCCACATATCTTTTTTAAGCTTTTTAGGATCTTGATGTTATTATTTTTATTTTTATGAAAAAAATGCATCCAATCGAATTAGATTATTTTTTATTACTTATATATTTGCTTTTAAATGACTATTTTATTATCGTAGAGTGTATTTCGCTTGGTAAACAAATTATATGTGATCAAACCAAACAGAAATTTCGGTGAAACTAGAAGAACAAAGTGCGTCACAGATTTGCAATCCTCAATTGGCAAAATCACGTACCTAGCCTAGATAGAAGTGTCCGGGAATATCCCAATGATGGTCTTCCGCTACAAAAGCAAGGATGCTGAGGGTCCGAGTATTCAAATTTCAGATCAACACGTAAGGAAACGAAGTAACCCATTCGTGAGTAACGAACAATGTACATCTATTAATAGTGGTGCATAAAGTCCATTGAAGGTTCTCTATGCAAATTTCATCAAGACGAGGAGAGGAGAGAGTGTTCCATACTAAAAGCAATGAAGACTGCAAGGCCAATTGCAATGTCCAGACGTCCATTGGTGTTGGTGCTAGTATTATCAGCTTTAGTGTTCTCCGTTGGGATCCTTGCTGCCCAGTACCTCCTCTTCTCTGGTTTGATTGTTTCCATTATCATTACCATCACCGTCATTCTCAATCTATCTATACTTCGTATTTAATCTGCTATAGTAAGATCTGTTGAATCTGACATATTATTGACCTTAACTGATATAGGTTGGGTTGTTTTTGTAGGTGTTGAATCTGACATATTATTGACCTTAACTGATATAGGTTGGGTTGTTTTTGTAGGTATTCAAGGATACGATGGCAATAAAAAAAATACGAAGACTCTCTATGCCTTCCAGAAACAAGTCAAACAATGCGTGGTTAGTAATTCAGATTGAGCTTCATGTTACTTCTTACTAATTTGTTTACCTGGGTTGCAATTGGTTCCTAATTATATTTCAGTCATAGTCGGTTTCCTGTGATTTAAATGTGGGTTGAATCACGTTTGCCAGATTCGCGGAAAGGATAATTCTGGCATTAAAGCTTTATTTCCGTGGAACTCAATGCTCAGGTTTTCTGGTAATGTTGTATTAATGTAAAAGTCAGTGTTAGGGCATCAGATCAGGGTTGCCAAGATTTGGTAAAATTCTCAGATCATGATAATCAAAGATGCACCCCAACAAACCCTAGGCAGCCTTAAACTGAAACTCCTATCAAAACAGTAAGTAACGAATGGTATGTCTGATAACACATCACACTGAAATTAATTACAGCACGCTAAGAATTGCAGCAACCAAACTACCTCTGTTTCTAACTCCAAAACTGAAACTTTAGATAGCAATTCTCCTGCCAAATCTCCAAGACATGTCTTCCTAGTCTGCCCTATCCGTCCTTTATAGAATAGGAGAGAGGTCTTACGGCTAACAATTGATGTAGATAAATTAAGATTATCGGGTTGACCATATCAAACCCTACTTAGAATAGTGCACCCTCCTTGCACCAGGAAAACTGCCTAAGAAAGAGTGCCCAAGGAAAGAGTCTCCTAGGGAAGTTCACCTTGCCTAAATCTGGCAACACTTCTAACTCATGCGCCTTTCTAAACTAAGAAAAGTTCCGTAAGGTTAGGACCATTTTTAAAATTGGAAACGATTAAAAATAGAACAGCACACTGCCATTTAAAGCAAATACAAAATCGGGAACTCTCCAACAATTGCAAAGGCTAAAAATAGGACTTTAAGGTGGCGCACACATGTGTTCGCACCTAATCTGTTTGTCTACATAGCTTGAATGTGCCTCGAGGTCACAGTAATGCTGCATCATAATCTCTGCTGCTGCCCTCAACTACTGTGCACAGCGACCAAGGCACAATTCTAAACCTGTGTGTACTGCTGAAGGTAAAGGAGAATACTAACTAAAGTATGCCTCACTCATTGCCGTTCCCTCCACCCACAGCCATCACTGCTGTCTCCAAAACTACACTGGTTTCATATCTGCACGAGGACCAAGGCATACTAGATTTGCTGATAGGGACCTGCTGTACAGATCTTCCAACACTGCTGTGCCATGCTGGGGAAAAGCTTTGGAGCAGCATAACAAATAAACTAATACTCTCTCTTTGTGATTAAGGTGATCTCCAACCTTCCAAGACACTCTCTTAGTATCTTGAACCTCCCCTCTGGTAGGGGTTTGGTCAAATTGTTGACCACCTGTGAACTTGAAGAAACATAACCCTGGGTCGGCAACCTCATTAACTACTTGCCAACCTCTTACGTCCTTCATGTTTGCTTCACAAGTCAAAAGTTCAGGATTTACTGCAATTCATGTGTATACAGGGCCAAGATAAGTGGATTGGATCTGTAAAATAGTAAATTAAAAGTTGTACTAAACTTGGAAAAGCTCAACTTGAGTGAAAACTCGTTCATTTTGATGTTGAAATTTCACTTACACCTTAGGTCTGGTCTATGGATAGACTTAGCACACAAACACACTAGCGGTGCTCAACCAAAGGTCCAAAACAACATTGCACAGCGGAAATATAACAACAGTGAATCAATAAAATACACAGATATATATGGCCCAAATCTTGTTTCTCATTAGTCCATTATTAAGAAAATATTAGGGCTCCTGTACCAGGGATCATGGCCCTTTATGAAACCTGATACGAACTAGTATACATATTACATAGTATGCAAAATCTAGGGCTTGAGATCTGATCCTACAGATCTTCAATCTGCCCATCACAACAAAGACAAAACACTTTACTTACTTGCTGTAGCAGTCCTTTGCCACCAGCCCTTTCTGTCCTCTTTGTCCTTGATGTACCTGGCTATCCTTTGCCTCCAAAATCCACAGAGAATGGTTCCTTTCTTCCTCTGTTCAAACTTCAACCAGCTGCTCACAGTAGGGTTTGTCCTTCAACCAACTGTATATATCAGCCTTCAACACTTGCTGTTAGGTCCTTATTCCTCCAACAGAATTCTTGTTTAAGCTTCCTGCCAGCAGCCCCAACCTTGTCACAAATACAGCCAACCCTGTTTCACTGAGCAACAGACTTCTGTTAGGTCTACGTTACTAGGCCCTCCACAAAACCTCCTTTACCATCCCTGTTATGCCTTCTTAAGGGTCTTGGCCTGCCTGGTTCACATTCGGCCTTGCAACTAGGGCTGGGGCAGCCTGCAACCAGCCCTAAATGGGCTCTGTGGCTGCCCTAATATCACAGAATGAACCCAAGTATACTGCGGCTCCTCTTCAAATAATAAACAGAACTCGGAGGGCTTATTTCCTGGGCCGTGGATGGACTTTTCAGCCAACAGAAAACACAGATCAGACCTCCTTCACCATGGAACAGTTCAGCGTCCTCTTGAACGGACACTCAATCGTCTTGAAGCTAATCTCTCTTTGCTGCGGCTGTCTTCTTGGGGTCTGCGGCTCCTTAGGCTTGGGCAGAAACTCGGCACATACCTTTTTCTGGCCTTGACTAGGCCTTCTATTCCACGGGGACCAGCCTCGGCCTTGGATCTAGGCCTCAGTCCTCCACAACCATACTCTCTGCCTACTCGGCCTTGGATCTAGGCCTCAGTCCTCCACAACCATACTCTCTGCCTACTCGGCCTGGCCAACGGACTTGGATTCCTTGTCAACAGACTTCGGTCTCCCTCTTAGCTGGCTGTGGCTTGCACTAGACAGCCTTTTCCTCTGAGCTGCGAAACCCTCTCAGATCTGTGTCCTCTTCTAAGGCTTTTCACCTTGCACAAGTTTAGTCCATCACACTTGTGATGAGCCTCTCCTTTGGCTCCTTATTTATACTTTTGTGTGAGTAATCTTGGGGGTTTTCCTTGTCCATCAAGAAACCCCTATTTTACCACTCGACAACAAATTAGATTAAACAATTTATTAACTTAGGTCGCAAGCCCACAACTTTGGCTCAAAACCCCAACCGTTTGGGTAACTTGCCCAACCAACTCCCTTTTGGTGGGTTTTCACCACTCGGAAATACCTTCCGAGCTACCAAAATTCCAACATTCCCTCTTAGTAAAGAAGGTATTTCCTTCACACCTTGAAATTACCAGCTCCATGATTTTCCTTGCATGCCCATGACTGTCCTCGCACGAGTCATGACTTTCCTTGCATGGCCATGATTGTCCTTGCATGTGCCACGTCTTCTTTTGTATTAGGCCTAACTTTATCTTGCATGGTGCATGACTGTCCTCGCATGCAGCATGACTTTTCCTTGCACCACCATGAGTGTACTCACATGGTTTGTGACTGTCCTTGCATGGGCTGAAAACTCCACTCTATCTCTTGAACTTGAAGGTTCAGACTTCTATTAGGCGGTTGGCTTTCCTTTGCAGTCTCCCTTTGAAGCTAGACTCCCTCCAAGCCTACACAACCTCCACTGGCTCACTCTGCTTTCCCTCTTGGAAAGTGCTGCTATTGAACTTGTGTCCTTGTAAAGTCAGTCCCGAGCTACGGTCGAACACTAGGTCTAATCCACTCTAAACCACCACAACTATTATGAGTCCTCATCCTTATATGTCAAATACCTCATATGCACATGGCTCCTCTGTCGGATGTGCAACTCCACAACCCAATGAAGATACTATCTCATGATCAACTTGCCATCCAGAAGGAGCGACCTCATCCATGCTGAACCTTCTGCTCCATATTTAGCAGTTTCACAGCTCCCTCTTAAGCTGCTTCTTGTGCACACTCTGATCCACGTGCTCTTCAAAGTAGCTCTGGTACCATGTTGAAATTTCACTTACACCATAGGTCTGGTCTATGGCTAGACTTAGCATACAAACACGCTAGCAGTGCTCAACCAAAACAACTTTGCACAGTGGAAATAGAACAACAGTGAATCAATAAAATACACAGATATATGGCGCCCAAATCTCGTTTCTCATTAGTCCATTAATAAGAAAACATTAGGGCTCCCTTATCAAGGATCATGGCCCTTTATGAAACCTGATACAAACTAATATACATAATATACAAAATCTAGGGCTTGAGATCTGATCCTATAGGTCTTCAATCAACCATCAAAACAAAGACAAAACACTTGAATTGTTGTTGCAGTCCATTGCCTCCAACCCTTTCTATCCTCTTTGTCCTTGATGTACCCGACTGTCCTTTGCCTCCAAAATCCATAGAGAATGGCTTCTTTCTTCCTCTGTTCAACCAGTTTCTCACAGTAGGGTTTGTCCTTCTACCAACTGTATATATTAGCCTTCAATACTTACTGTTAGGTCCTTATTACTCCAACAAACTTCTTGTTTAAGCCTCCTACTAGCAGTCCCAACCTTGTCACAAAAACAGCCAACTGTGTATTGGTTCTTCATGGTTTTCTTGTTGAGAGCCCGATAATCGATGCACATCTTTAGTGTGCCATCCTTCTTCACCAATACAACAGAAGAAGCAAATGGGCTAGTGCTGGGCCAGATGTGTCCCAACGTTAAGAGCTCATGAATGGCTCTCTCAATCTCATCCCTGTAGGCTTTGGGGTGCCTATAGGGTGTAGTGATCACAACTTGAATGCTCTGCTCAAGCTCAATGGTGTGCTCAAACCCCCGATCCGGTGGCTGTCCTAGAGGTATATCCCCAAAAACCGTAGCATATCTGTCCAAGATCGACTGCACATCTGGGTGAATTGCCTGTCCTGTAGCTCCTGCCTCTCAAATATGCAGCTCCACTGCCCACTCTATATCTCCCTTCCGGAAGTCTGCCTCCATCCGGTGTGCTGATACTGTCTCCGGAGGAAAAGTGTGCATGCCTCGGATCATCACATGCTTGCCACTCTTCTTGTCCGTCCACTCCATCTCTAGAGTCTCCCAGTTTGTGGTGACCTTCCCCAACGTGATCAACCACTGCACTCCCAGCGCCACATTAGTGTTTGGAATGGCCACCACAAAGAAATGATCTGTCATAGTGTAAGTCCCCATGGTCACTGCCAATGCCGACACATATCTAGCACACTGCATAGTTCTAGCACCTAGTACCAATACTGAAAACCCATTAAAGATCTCTGTCGGTATGCCCCTCCGCTCTACCAACTGTGCATCAATAAAGTTATGGGTGGCCCCACTGTCAACTAGCACTGAAACACGCTGTCCCTGAACGGTGCCCTGGACACGCAGTGTCAGATACTTGGGAACCCTTCGCAAAGAAGCACGGACTCCCACTGTGGGTGCAAACGCTCTCCCTTCTGCTCTCGGGGGTGGAGGTGGTGGCTGATCCCCTCTCTATACTATAGTGCTGCTTCCTGCCTCTATCTCCTCGTAGGCATCTTCTTCCCCTTCATTGTCGGAGAAGACCTCTTTGTAGTTTGCCTTTCCTGCGGCACATCGATGTCCCGGTGCCCATGGCTCCTGGCATGTGAAGCATAGCTTCCTCCGTCTCAAGTCTCTTCAGGTATCATCGTCCAAAGGCCCCTGGCCTTGGTTCCCCCTCGAAGGTGGGACCCTCGTGTCCTTCCCCTTCAGCTGAAATGTTGGTCTCTAGGGGAAAGGAGCTCTGGTCCTAGGTAGAGCATCCCACAAATCCCTGGTCCTCCCAAATGCATCCTGAAGTGTAGCAGGCCTCGTGGATCTGACCAGCCCATGCAGAGGTTCTGCCAACCCGTCAATAAACATGTAGATCCTCCTAGCTGTCGACAAGTCGGGAACCATAACCGAAAGCCTCAAGAACTCGAAAATGTAGGTTTTCGGGTTCCCGGTCTGCTTGAGCTTGGTTAGCTCAACAAAGTGCTCTTCCGGATCTTTCTGGTCAAATCGCTCCACCAATCTCCGTGTAAAATCTGCATACGCTGTCACCGCTGAGTGACCTAGCGTGGCCATCTCGTGGAACCACCAGTTGTGGGCCTCTCCCTCAAGGTGCAACGCTACTACCTTGATGGCCTCTCCCTCTGCCATCTGATTGAGCTGGAAATAAATGTCCAGCTTCTCCACCCAAGCCTTTGCTGAACATTTTGAGGACCCGTCAAATGTTGGCAAGAAAAACTTGCCCACGGTACGCTGCACATCCCCATCCCGTGTGTATCTACCCCCTCTGTTTTGGTTGTGGGGTCGGCTCTCCTTCTTGAGTTGACAAAAATCATGGAAAGTGAGAGCTTCACCAAACTCTCGCCCATAGGATAGATACTTTGCAAAGTAATCCCCCATATGAATCGACTCCGGCTCCTAAGGTCCTCTCGTTCCAGTGTCTGTAGTCAGAAATGTGGGCATCGTGGAACGTGGGGGAGTAAGTGACACAACCTGCTGCGCTGTGAGCTGCTCCTGTAAATGGTGGGAAGTGCCGGACCCTTCTCCGATGTGAAAACCCCTTGGGGTTTCATGCTGTCATTGGTCTGCGGTAATCTTCTGCCCCATCTCTTCGATCCTCCTTGATAACTCCTGCACATATTTTAGGAGGAGTTGCCCGAACTCCCTCCCTTCATCTTTCTCCTCTGCCATTGGTTCTTCCTCCCCTGTGTCCACTATTGGAACGCAGTCCCCTTCTCCAAAAGTGGTCTCAAGCCTCCGTTCTTGGTCCTTGTACTTCCTTCCTCGGTAAGTGATATATGGTTTTATTGTTGGTGTCATAGACTAATCTGCTCCATAGACTGAGCCACGTCTATGAGCTCTGATACCACTGTAATATTCCGAATAGGAAATAGATAGTAATATAAAGCAACATAAACAAGTAACTACAACAAATAGAGAGACATCATAAAAATATTGCAAATATGGAGAAACGCTGAGCCATTTTATTATATAAACTGAAAGATAACAATGGGTACAACGGTGATCAGAATGATGGCACCTTGGCTTGCTCAAGGTAAGCTGGAAATACTCTCAGAAATGCTCAAAGAATGGCTGCTCTGTCAAGGACTGCGTAATATCCAGATGTCGCTGATGCTGCTGCTGGATTGCTACTACTGCTGGAATGGAGTTGCTCTTTGGGGCTATTCCCCTGCTCAAAAAATTGTGAAACTTTGGAAATGAGCTCTCCTTCAATAACTCGGAAAAACCTAGGAAGGAATCTCGGAATGGCTGACCCCGAAATTTGACCTCTCTTGGAAAATAACGCACTCCCAGTGAGAACGTTGGCCCTAAATGATAATCCTGCAAGTGATGGCCTCCTCCTGTTGCAAAATGATGATTTGTGAAGGGCTTGTCCCTTCACACTATCCTTGGGCTGAAACGTCTGATATCTCCCCACTTCGGAATTGCCTCCAGTGCAAACTGCGTAATCCCTCAGAGAGACCTCGCTGTCCAAGCAACTGCATGATCCTGGTTGAAGGTGCTATGTGCTCTCCCCTGAAAAATGATGGATGGATCTCCTCACCTGAGCGGGCACTCGAAGTACCACGAGGCTGAGGTTGGGATGTCCGCTCGGAGACACCCGTGTGCTAAACAACACTTGCAGACTTCGCTCAACAGCAAAAGCGTGCTCAATGTCAAAAGACAAATCAAAGATGCATAATAGAATGAGTGAGTGAGGAGCCTCCTCTTCCTTTTATGCTTGATAACCTTGAACTCACCCGGGCCCCACTAAACTGTGCTGTCCCTCGTTAGCCACGCTGTCCCCACTCAACTGTGCTGTCATGGGCCACGCTGTCCACGTTGCCTCTTCCCTCACGCTGTCACTAGGCTCTCATGGGCCCCACTCTGTCATCTAATATTTGCCTAAGTGACTTTAGGGAGACTTTATTTCCTAACTGTGGGTTATGGGTCCCATCACTTCTTTTTATTAACTGATTAACATTAGAAAGCAAAACTGGGCAAAATTAATATTGCCAATTAGCTGTTGCTAATTGGGCATATTACATTATAGGTGAATTTGCAATGAAGGTTAGCTGGTTTTTATAACAACATCATCAAATGGGATGACCTCAAAACATGTGCCAAGTGTGGATCCACATGCATCACTATCAAATATCTCCAAATCAAATCTCGTGATAGTGTGCTCTAGAGATATGCGCAAAAACATGTGGAGCACTCCCCAATGAATGTGTTACTGCCCAAATTATGCATAATGATGAAAGCCGTAATCCACAAGGTAAGAAGGTCACCGTTGTTACCTCAACAACCTATCCGCTACACTTTAGGCCAACTCTCCTTTGACTCAAGGGGGGTATTTGTACAAGGATTACTAAGACCAAACAATGAGGCGCAAGGTGAACTTAATAGTAGCCTTAGTAAAATAAGGTTTTGGAGTTTTAACTGTTTTTGAATGAATGATGGAAGGACATAGAGATCAGTGCCAAATCCAACTAGGGGGAGTCAAGGTAAATCAAATCGTAATGAGGTCAAAAAGAAACTTTCGTAGGAGTTGGATTATCTCCTTCAAGGATTAGGGTTTTGAGACTAGAAACAAAGGGCGAAATAATCCCTCACCTAATTAAGATAAAAAATTGATTCAAGGTCTACAAGAAGGGAACCTTCAAACATTCACTATCCAAAATCAATTATGACTTGATGCAATTACTCAATGCTTCAATCACTTAACAACAAGGAAAAACAAAAGCATGGTATCAAATACTCACCAAATCAGCAAAATGAGGAGGACAAACCTAAAACTTCTTTCTTCCAAGTGATAAAGTTATACTTCAATGGATTGATCTTGAAAGGCTTGTAGCAAACTTGAACATTCCAACATTAATCCTTACGCACCAAATAAAACCAAGTATGAGAAGCTTCAAGAGTTGAGAACAAACATTCACATAGAAAGAACTCTTAACACCATAAATTCTCCAAGGAAGATATATTGATTAATCTCCAACAAGGGAGAGCTCTCCAAAATCCAACCATGTGTACAAATGAGGAAGTGCATCTCTTTATATAAATGACGCTAAACTTCCTTAACAATAAGATAATATTATCTCATGTGCTTCCTTAGATCTAGACTTGGAAAAGGAAAATTACAACTAAATATTATAAAATAAGTGGTTAAGCTACATGTACAATGGACAAGATAAGTAACACTCAAAGAGAGGCATAGTCCCCCTAGCAAGGTAAGAAGTGGCTCCAAGATGCAAAGTTAGCCTCCAAAGGTCCCCCCAAAATGTGTAGATGGTCCACCAACTCCTTAAAACATGAAGATCGATCCTCTTTGTCCTTCTCTGTGAAAATTCCTACACCGAAATCCTATTGTAGCAAACTGATATTACTTCTCCTACTTGATAAATTATACAAGTTATTTATTGTGTTCTACATGTAAATACTGAAGCAAATACACCTCAAGCTTCACTAAATAAACACGGAAACAAGATTTGAGCAAGAAGAAAACTAAGCACACATGACACTGTTATTTTTGGATTAAGTCCCCGGAAAAACCCAATGCGGGAAAACCAGTATAGCAACTGAGGGTTTGTATTATTAAGTAGAAGTTTCTGAATACAACTGAATGCCCAAATTTGGCTATCCACAGAGAATCTAATTGACAGAGAATGAGTGAGGATTACCTCACACTAACACTGGAGATCTGGAACTGACCCAACACTGAACTAGACAACCCCACGCTACCTTTGCGTTAACTCTGCGCAGATCTGCATCACTTTGGCTGGGGACTTCGTCACCTCCTTCTGTTGCTCGTTCTGCTAGTTGCATGCTGATCTTCTGCCCCTTCGATCTCACACCTCGACACTGGATTTGACTGATCCTTAGCAAAATAACGAATCTCCTCAAGGCTTCAGCGCTGCCCAGCGTAGCCCCTACGCTGCCTCTTCTGCGTCCTCTTCTCTACCTTCTATGCAATGTATTCCCGATTCAGGAAAAGATCTTCCAACCGGAACTATCATTGCCCCTCACCGCAATCGAATCAACTCGATGAAATCCTCCAGCTGTTTTGCGCTGTTCCCTTGAGAAATTCAATCTGTAGACTCACTCGGTGTGTTTTTCCAAATGCCCATCAAGTCCTTCGTATAATCTTCTCGTTGAGACTTCAACGACCGAGATTAAAACAATAATCAACGACTAAGGTTAACTTGACTTGATCTCCGTCTTTTTCTAGAAGATTCACACCTTGTTTTATTAATACACTTTAATTATTTTAGGTCCCTAAGTTTAAACTTAGGCTCCCATTAAAAATAATTAATTATTTTAATAAAACCCCATTCAAGTGGAATTTCAAAAAAACGCTTTCTGGGTTCTTTGGAGTACATGTGTCTAAGCCTTCCTGCAAAATTTGAGACTTAGAGCACATTCAATGCTACCAAAAATCAACACTCCCTCTTAGCAAGGAATGTGCTCTAGTAATGCATCCTACTAAAGCACTACACAGATTCTGTAACATCTCCCTCTACGCTGCTGATGTATGACACTGCTGCCCACCAACTACTGCGCCGCTGCATCTATGCTGCTACTGTTTGAACTAAGTGTTCAACATGATGCATCTGATGCTAAAGTTATGATTGCTGCTAGTCTCTGCGCTGACCCTCTGAAGCTCTGTGTTGTTGCTGACTCTGCACTGCTGCCAACTCTGCTTTGTGTTGCTCAGTCTCTGGCGCTCCTAGCTACTGTACTGTCACTTCGACACTCCTCTGCACCAACTAACACTCGTCCATCCTGCTATTTTTGTCATTGGTTCCCGTAGCAAGGTATTGATCCAAGAGGGGGACTCCTCGAGGATCCTGCACATCTGCAACTCTTTCGAGCTACAGTTCCATATCACCTCAATGCTCCCCTGGAGATATGTGGGCAATCATCGCAAACTCTTCCTCCTCGATCCTTGCAGTTGCAGCTGGCGGATCATGCTTCTCATCCTTATCCTTTTTCTTGAGAGGACACTGTGTAGCGTAGTGACCATACTCGCCACACTGGAAGCATTTGATCTTTGAGACGTCCTTCTTCCGCCTCCGCTGTTCCTGCTGCCCCTTTGATGCAAGGGCTGCAATCTCTTCCTCCTCCTTGGGCTTTGACCCATTGCTGCTGCTGCCATCAAGTTTGCACTTGATCATGTCTTGCCTCTTCATGCTGAAGAGAGGCCCACATCGTTTCCCGATCAGGCAATCTTTCTCTTCCCAAGATGCTTTGGACGAAGACTTGCCACTCATCTGAAATTGAGTTAAGGGCTAATCTAACCATCTCGGTGGCCTGAGGCGCAACTCCTACAGTTGCCAGTTGATCTCGGTTTTCCTGAAGCTTTGCAAGGAATGGATCAATGCACTCTCCCCTCTGCATCCTTGTAGATCACATTTTCTCCTTCAAGAACATCTTCCGCTGTTTGGAAAATCCCTGATATAACGTCTCCAAGGCCTGCCACATCTCTCTGGAGGTCCCTTTGCCAGTAATGTGACATACCACGTGATCCTTCACTCCGTCTAGGATCATCCGTTTCGCCTTTTCCATATTCTCCTTGAAGGCTTTCAACAGATCTGCATCTACAGGTTCAGCTACCGCATTGTCGATGAAGGCCTTGAGCTCATGCTCATCTAGTAGACATTTCGTCCTTGCCTGCCAGATCACATAGTTGGAGGCACTCTCGAACCGGTCTTGATCTCGGAGCCCATTGGCTGACATCTCACCCAACCAAATGTCGAATGCTGCCTCTAACCCTCTGCGTAGCTGGCTCTACGCACTCCCTGCTGGAGTAAGCCAAATAAATCTGGATATCTGCTGCTTCTACACGGGAAATAAAAATTTCTTGGGCTAGAAATTCCCTGAGGTCAGAATTCCCTCTGTATGCTTCTTCTTCCTTCATCTGATGCTTTCTGCACCAGCAACTACTGCCACAAGAAAACTGCGTCCCACTAGAAACTGGTATGCATTGAATCTGTTGCGCTGCTCCGTCTGTTGCTAACAAATCACGAACTGGAAAGTCTTACGTCTTTGTCGACTCACTTAGAGAGAGACTTCCTCGCAAATCTTGCCCTCCTGGCCTGGACTGCGCAATCCCTTGGGGATTCGATCTGCCACCTACACAACTATTCGATCTCCCTCTTTCTGCTCAATGCTAAATCCTTCCGGTTTTCTCTCTTGCTTCACCTGCGTTGCTATACAAGCTCTGATACCATGTGAAAATTCCTACACCAGAATCCTAGTGCAGCAAACTGATATTACTTCTCCTACTTGATAAAATTATGCAAGTTATTTACTGTGTTCTACAAGTAGATATTGAAGCAAATACATTGCAACCTTCACTAAATAAACTACGGAAAATAAACACGGAAACAAGATCTGAGCAAGAAGAAAACTAAACACACATGACACCATCATTTTTGGACCAAGTCATCGCAAAAAACCAATGCAGGAAAACAAGTGTAGCAGCTGAGCGTTTGTATTATTAAGCATAAGTTTCTGAATACAACTGAATGCCCAAATCTGGCTATCTACAAAGAATCTGACTGACAGGGAACTAGTGAGTATTACCTCACACTAACACTGGAGATCTGGAACTAATCCAACATTGAACTGGACAGCCCCATGCTGCCTTTGCGCAGATCTGCATCACTCTGGATGGGGACTATGTCACCTCCTTCTGATTGTCGTTCGATTGGGTGGATGCTGATCTTTTGCCCCGCCAGTCTTACACCTTGGAACTTCGGCACTGGATCTGACTGATCCTTAGCAAAATAGCAGGTCTCCTCAAGGCTTCAGCGCTGCCTCTGCGTGGCTCTACATTGCCCCTACGCTGCCTCTTCTGCGTCCTCTTCTCAGCCTTCTCTGCGATGTATTCTCGGCTCAGGAAAAGATCTTCCAACCGGAACTATCACTACCCCTCATTCCAATCCGAATCAACTCGATCAAATCCTCCGGCTGCTCTGCGCTTCTCTCTTGAGAAATTCGATTTCGAGACTCGCTCAGTGTGTTTTTCCAAATGCCCATCAAGTCCTTATAATCTTCTCGTTGAGACTTCAACAGTCGAGATTAAAACACTAATCAACGACTAAGATTAACTTGACTTGATCTTCGTCTTTTTCTAGAAGATTCACACCTTGTTTTATTAATACACTTTAATTATTTTAATTCCCGAAGTTTAAACTTAGGATCCCATTAAAAATAATTTACTATTTTAATAAAACCCCATCTGAGTGGAATTTCAAAAAACATTTTCTAGGTTCTTTGGAATACATGTGTCTAAGCCTCCCTGCAAAATTTGTGACTTAGAGCACATCCGATGCTACTAGAAATCAACATTCTCCAAGGTGGGCACATGGGCCTCCAAGGTAAAATCGTCCTTCAAGTCATGAATAAAACTCTCCAAAGGGGGTGGCTTAGTGTAGAAGCTAAATATTTCCCTGAATGGGTGTGATCCAAGCCTCAAAACATGGTGAAGTGGCATCCCATGCAAGCACCATGCCAACATTAATCTTGCAAATGTGGGACGACCCCATGTAGTGGGTAAATAGGGCCCCAATAGATGGAAAGCCCCTTGAAATCAGCTTACAAGTCTCCGAATCATGCCTTAAAGAAATGAGCACGCACTAATCTCAAGTATGATACCTTCACAAGTCATGCAAAGTATCTCGTCTAGTTACCACATGGTTGTCATCAGTGCTCTTGTGTGGGGGTACTGGCCCTCCAAACAAGTGAAATAATGCTCATGAACCAACGAAGGATTCCTCCAAGGGATATCCATGCCCCATACTCTAGCCAAGATATCTTCATGAAGAATGGAAGTGATCATCCTTGTCATAAAATGCGTCACCAAACCCCCAACAAGTGAAAGGATCAACCTCCAAATCAAGTGTCAAATAGCTCCATAGATGCCAAACAGCGAGAGTGCTCAAGGGTCTTCCATGTGGCATGTGACTAGAGTGTCCATGCAGGCACAAATAGCACCAAAACACCTAAATGAGCTGCATCAAAGAATGTGAAACCACCCAAAAATCAGAATGAAGTCAACTCTGTCAAAACGAGGGGTAACATAATGTGACCACTTTTTAGCATGTGTGCAAAAGTGGATTCAAAGTGTTTATACATAATAAGCAAGGCTTTACTCTAGTCTCTATCCCATCAAACAAACTAAGAAAGTAGATATTCATTTTTGGGCATATCACATGCCTAATAGGTCTTTCCCCCTGAGTGAATGTAGAAGGGGTTGTAGATTACCATACTTTACATAATATTTACATAAAGAAAAAATCGTGGTCTAATCTGCCACAATAATGTCGATATTACATGGGTCCAAAATTGGGGTCTTTCACATGTGACAGTAGATTGCTTGGGTGTACTTCGCTATAATGTAAAAAAAACAATAAAATAATTTAGACATGATTTTACAGGAAAGTTGTTTTACTCTACAGTTTTATGTTATTGTTTTTTTAGCAATTAGTTATTCATTATACCTAATTTAATTGCATGCAGCAAAGGAATGGTCTGGGGCTTACGGCAACTATAGTGGACCACTGTAAACTTATTCTTGCATACCCTGAAGGCACAAACAGCACCTGGGTAAGTGAAAGTTCCTTGCTTTTCTTTGTTCTCTAATTTCTTCTTCTTTTTGAAAATTTAGCTACTGAATTGCAACTTCAGAGGTTCTTATCACCCAACTTTTTTGTGTAGTCAACTCTTCTTGTATCTTTTCTTTCCTGCAGTATAATGAACAATTCAAATTTTATGAACCACTGGAGTATTCATTTGATGTTTGTGAGACCATATTGCTCTGGGAACAGGTGACTACTTCAGCAAATACCCCACAATTATTTGGTTACATTTTTTAAGAAGAGAACACTGATTCTAGAAGTCTACTACTGCAGTATCGCAACATGACCACAGTCTTGACAAGGGAGTACCTGGATGCTCGGCCCGAGGGTTGGATGAATTATGCAGCAAAGCGAATTGCACAATTGTATAATTTAATTCTGTCACCATATATATCATTGATCACTGATGCTTTCATGTCCTATGGATTAATTTCACATTAAATTTTCAGTGAATGTATTATTGATGGCTCACTTGAAGACAACAAATTAATGTACAATATTATTTTTTGTCCCAGGGGCATGGACAAATGCTACAATCAAACTCTTTGTGAAGAGCACCTAAGCTTGATTTTACCATCCAAACCACCATTTCATCCACGTCAATTTGAGACATGTGCAGTTGTAGGAAACTCAGGAGATTTACTGAAAAATGAGTTTGGTCGAGAAATAGATGACCATGATGCAGTTATTCGAGACAATGAAGCTCCAGTGAATGAGGTAGGAATAATTTAGACTCTAGAGACCTCATAAAATTGGTTCTGTCCTCATATATTGAGTTAAAATTAGCCAGAAGTTATTTCATTGAGTTCTGCAGTTTAGTATTGTCCAACTCCTGAGAAATTAAGAATATTGTTCATTGTTATTGCATGCAAAAGCGAGATTGTGAGACTCAGACTCGGCAACAACTCAGCCAGCTTGGGACTCAGCAAAACTTGGTTCAAGACTTGGCAAAACACGGAAAATAGGGAAAGCAATTCAATATAGAGAATATTTTATGCAGCAAAACCAAGAATGACATTTCCATCCATAAAATCTATAGAACAACAGCTTATCCATCGAATAATTTTATCATATGATAATATAAAATTTGGCACTTGAAATCTCTCAGAACCTCAAAAATAAATCAAATTTCAAGTAGATGACAATCCATCAAATATTACCAAGCTCAACAATTCAACTACTATTCAAATAAACATTCCAATTATTTTATCAATTTGGCTGGGACAGGGAGGTTGGTTCTGGAACACATTGGTGAAGATGCCTCAACGGTGGTTGCATTCCTAAACGGGCTTTGTTTAAGTGGGTGTGACTTGTTACCAAGGGCTACCTTTGTTCCAAGTCTTGACATCACTACACTCTGAGTAAAGGTTATGAAGAATGGATCATTCCAGAATCCTGAGAAGTTAAAACTGTTAATTCTGCTGAGTTCTAGATGGGATGTGAAATTCTATTTCTTCATATCAGGGTTGAAGAGTGTTGACACCTAATCTTTGGGATGAGGTAAACCGATGTAAATGTTGTAAATAGTAAAAATAAAAGGAAGTTGGAAGACGAAGAGACATTGGGAGATGAAACCCAATAGTCCCTCTCTCCTTGTATATATTCATATTCTCCCTTAATGAAAAACAGTTCAAATTCGTGGAGTTACTCCTGGCCTGACATTGTGTCAGAGCTAGACCCCATTTTTTTCAGTTTTCTGCATCGTAACTCCTGAAAATTCTCTGCTATACTCTGCTATACTGTCCCATTGTCCTCTGTCATGTAACTCCTTCTCTGACATCTCTATCCTGCTGCGTACCATAATGAGAATATTCAAATACATCTCTACAACCCATTCTCCAATTATTCTATGCGTTGGTTCCAAAGTCACTTTTCACTTTTCACTTTAATAAAGACCCTCTTAGTCATTTATTTCCAAAGTCACTTTTCACTTTCTAATTTCACATTGACTTTATTAAAGTCACTTTAAAATTAGACTTAGTAACTTTATCACTTAAAGTCACTTTTAAATTAGATTTGACTTTATAACTTATAAAGTCACTTTAGGGGAAAAAGTGGAATACATTTGGACACTTTTCCTTAGGTCAAAGATCAAAGCCTTAGGGAACCACCTATCCTCTGGTAACCAAATTTCAACACTCCCTCTTACCGAGGAAGGTGTTCCTCACCACACCCATCTTGTCTCTGAAGTAGACATGCTTGCCCTGTGGTAAGGCTTTGGTAAATATATTTGCTACTTGCTCATCTGTGGGAATATACTCAAGCTTCACAACTCCCTTCTGAACATAGTCTCTGATGAAATGATATCTGATGCCCATATGCTTTGACCTATCATGAAATACTGGATTCTCTGTGAGTTTAATGCAACTCTGATTATCACAGTAAATCATTGAAGGTCTCAACGATTGACCAAATAAGCCAAACAACATCTTGCGAAGCCATATGGCCTCACAACTAGCTAAACTGACTGCCATGTACTTTGCTTCTGCTGAACTCAATGCTACTGACTGCTGCTTTCGGTTGAACCACGACACCACTGCCGAACCCAATCCAAAACAGCACCCTGAAGTGCTCTTCCTATCAGAAGCAAAACCTACCCAATCAGAATCAGTGTAACTTGCCAATCTCACTCCATCTCCCTGCCTATAATCCAGACCATACTCCACAGTCCCCTGTAAGTACTGCAAAATGTGTTTTGCAGCAACCCAGTGCACCCTCCTGGGCTCACACATGCACTGGCTCATTGTGTTGACTGCAAAACATATATTTGGTCTAGTGTTGACCAAATACATCAAGGAACCAATCAGCGGTCTATACAATGTGGGATCCACCAACTCAGAATCTGAAGCGTGAAGCTTCTTCCAGTTGGTGATCATAGGTGTCGACATGGGTCTACAATCCTCCGTGTGGAATCTGCTAAGGATGTCCACAATATACTTCCCTTGTCCCAGGAAGAAATGCCCCTCCTCCTGCCACACCTCCAAACCCAAAAAGTAATGCATCAAGCCAATGTCCTTCATCTCGAACTCCGATGCAAGATCTCTCTTGCAACCCTCTATGAGTCTCTCTGCACACGTAATGACCAAGTCATCCACATACAACACCAAAATGAGAGGCTCCTCACCTATCACAATAAAGTATAGGTTCGGATCTGCATCACTCTTTGTGAAACCCATCTCCTGCAAGTGTGTATCAATCCTGGAGTACCGAGCTCTAGGAGCTTGCTTCAGGCCATAAAGGGCCTTCTTCAGTCTGCATACATGGGACTCCTTCCCATGTGCCTCAAAGCCCTGTGGCTGCTTAATGTACACCTCCTCTTGTATGAAGCCATTGAGAAATGCGGTCTTCACATCCATCTGGTGGATATTCCAACTCATCTCTGCTGCTATCGATATAATGGAGCGAATCGAAGTATATCGAGCCACGGGAGCGAAGGTCTCCTCGTAATCTACTCCCTCTACTTGGGAGAACCCTCTAGCCACAAACCTTGCCTTGAATTTCTCAATGCTGCCATATGCAGCATGCTTTACCTTGTAAAGCCATGTGGAAGTAACCACGGATTTGCCCTCAGGCCTCAACACCACCTCCCAAACATCATTCTTCATGATAGAGGAATACTCCTTCTGCATGGCCTCTCTCCAGACCTGCTGGCTAGCTGCCTCCTCATAGCTAGAAGGCTCAGAGTTAACGATGTTGGCAACCATTGCCATATAGTTACAAAACCTCTCAGGTGGTCTGCTCTCTCTGACCGGTCTCTTCGGCCCAGCAACAGATGTGACCTCTCTCAAGGTATCCTGAAGCCACTTGGGCTTCCTCTTGCCTGAGCACACTTCTCCCACTGAAGAATGAAACTCCTCATCCTCATCAGGAGCATGAACTCCTGAATGTCTGTCTGCTGTCCTCCTGCTTGAACCTGAACCTGAACCTATAGATGTTGAAGTACCGTGTGAACTGTTCATCAGTGGACTACCTAGTGAACTGCTCTGCATGCTGCCCGAAGCACCACCCCTCTGACTCTGCGAGCCACTGCTCACTAATGGGGACCTGACACCGTAATCGATGTACCTCCCGATCCCTACCCATTGGATCCCTATGACTGACTCAGCTGCTCCTGAGGGTCTGGCTGATCCAGATACTCTAACTCCCGTGACCTCCTGAAAGCCATGTCCTCCTCGAACTTCACATCTCGCCTGACAACAACTCTCCTCTGTGCAGGAATATAAATCCGAAAGGCTTTCAAGGTCTCACTGTAGCCCACAAAGATACCCTTCTTTGCGGTGGGCTCTAGCTTGGTCCTCTTCTTCTTGGGTACGTAGGAGTATGCAATACACCCAAAGATACGAAAATGACCAATATCAAGCTTCTTCTCAGAAAAAGCCTCCTCTGGAGTCACATGACCCAAGGCACGATGTATACTCCTGTTCTGCAAATACACAGCAGTGTTGCAGGCCTCTGCCCACAAAAACAATGGTAACCCCTAATCATGTAACATGGCTTTGGCAGCCCCAACGATGGATCTGTTCTTCCTCTCCGCAACCCTGTTCGGTTGGGGGTTGTAAGGAACTGTGAACTCCCTCCTGATGCCTGCCTCCGCACAATAATCAACAAACTCGCCAAGGGTGTACTCCCCTCCATTGTCCGAACTGAAGGACTTGATCTTCCGACCTGTCTGAGTCTCCACAAGAGCTTTAAAATCCTGAAATTGCTTGAAGACCTCACTCTTGGTCTTCAAGAAATAAATCCAGGTCCTCCTGGAGTGATCATCAATGAATAAAACATAGTACTCATATCCACTCAAGGAAACATGAGACATCCGACCGCTCACATCGGTATGAATCAAATCAAGTATCTCAGACGATCTGCTGTCACTGCTAGGAAAAGGGGATTTGGAAAACTTGCCCATAGCACATCCTTTGCATGTATCTAGGTGATCAGAACTGAAATCTGGCACACCTGTAGTGATCTCCCGCAATGTCCTCAAGGCTCCATGATACATGTGCCCCATCCTGCGGTGCCAAATCTCGCACAACTCTAAACTGCTAGCTCTGCTGCCGGTACTACTGCGTAATGCCAAAAGGGGCTGAAACACAAACTTGTACACCTTTGCATGGCATACAACAATCACTCTAGCTGAATCAGCTGGAGCGCGCCTGGGATATATAAGCACCTGTCCTCTCTTGAACAATACCTCATACCCTCTGTCCTCCAATGTTGAGACGGATATAAGGTTCTTCTTCATCCTTGGCACATATAGAACATCCGACACTTTCAAGGGGGGTTTGGGTTCCTTATCAAATGTCAATGTCCCCTTATCGACTGCTCTAACAATGCTGTCGTCTCCGAGTACTACCTCTATATTAGTGCCACTCTTTGAAAGCTATGAGAAGTACTCACAAACTCGTGAAGTCCTACTGTCAACATACCAAATACCTGAAGATGCTCCGCTAGTGGAGGGAAATGCTCACTCCCTCTCAACCTCCGTGGCAGGTGATCCTGCACTAGTGGACTCACAAGTAATGAACCCAAACTCTCGGTCAAAGCTCTTCGAAAAGTCCTCTATCTCTGCTGATGCTGCCATGGTCTTGTTCTTCCCCTTCTTCTTCTTCTCCGGACACACAACTGCATAGTTTCCCATCCTCTGACAATTCCAACACTTCACCTTGGAATAGTCCTTCTCCTTGTTCACCTGCTACTTCCTTTACCTTTGCCTTTGCCCCCACCACCACTTGTGGAAGCTTGCTTCTTTCCCTTGCCCTTCTTGCCCCTTGCTAACAATGCTACATCCTCATCCTCCTCAACTGGTTTGGCTGCCCCAAGCTGGTTCTTTCTGATTTAATTCTGTATGCAATCATCCCACATCCTCTCCCAAGAGGGAAGGGTCTCACATGCAACAATCCCATCAGCAAAGCTCAGCCATGAATTGGGAAGGCCATTCACTGCAATCTGCACCAACTCAGTGGGTGGAATGACCTCTCCAACTGCTGCCAACTCATCTCTCACATTAGTGATCTTTGTGAGGTATATGCAGTAGCACTATCAGTCTTTGCCATCTTAATGGCCTTCAGCTTCTCCCTTAGGACCATTTTTTTGTTCTCATTGGTACTCTGGTAGAGATTGATCAAGCCTCAAGGCTGTCCACATCTCATGAGCAAGTCTCTTTCCTCTCACATGAGGAATGCAATGGTCTTTAACACCATCCAGAATCAGTCTCTTACTTTTGTTATTCTTCTTGTTAAAGTTTTCCAATTGAAAAACATCAGTAGGCACATTTACAGGGTGCTGTTGGGTATTCACCATTATACCCCAGACTTCTGCCTCCTCAAAGATGCTCTGCATTCTTTCCTCCCATATACTGTAGTTGCTATGTCCATCCAACCTATCCTCCACCCTCAAGCCCAAAGACATGTTTGCTGTCCTAATAAACTGAAAATGACACTACTGTGGTAAAGGTTCAGTTTTCTGTGTGTAAAATCAGCTTGCTGTAATTTTTCTCTTTGCTGTCCCAGACTGCACTTTTCAGCAAATTAACTCTGATACCATGTAGAAATTTGATAACCCACTCCGGTTTTCAGTTTCTCCTTATTTCTCCCATAAAGTTAAATGCCCATTCCCATAACCATACATTCAACAAGCTGGAAAAATAAATATTTTCTGAAAACACAAATTCTGGAAATTTCAAAATGCTGGAAATTGTATGAAAACACAGAAATATTTTCAGTGACACACAGAAGAAATTTGACACGCTGATTTTTGGTCAATATGACCCTAGAAAAACCCCCTACAACTCTTGGAGAAAACCAGTTCGAAAGCTTCTTTTTATTTCTGAATATGCTTTTACAATGAACAGAAAAACCCAGTAAAAATTACAGCAGCTTCACAAATGTACTTATCTCGAAAATCGTGCACAAACTCTGCCTCGATTTTTGTGCCAATGAAAAATAGAAATTTACAGAGAAATGTACAGTATTAAATGCTGTACGGACAACATAGAAAACTATGCCAGAACAACTGTACGACCTCCTCGATTTCTGTGTTGTACGGATGCCTTGGTTTCTGTGCCTGCTTCTGCTATATGGACCTCGAAAACAATGCCTCCTTGCTGCTGCATGGACCTCGAAAAACGTGCCAATATGGTAGCAATAAATGTTGTTCTCCCTTCCTCGATTTTCGTGCCCACTTGCCTTGAAAACCATGCTCTTGCTTTGTTGAATCTCCTTGTTGCTGTCCTCTTTCTTCTCATTGCTTAGAAATGTCTCCTTTGCTTTCTCTCCTCTTCTGTCAATCTGCTCATGAAAGATTGAATGATCTTTTCCCTCTTTTCCTCCTTTAATCTAACCCTAAGTGACTTTTGGGAATCCCTAAATCCAATGGCTGAGATAGCTTTAGATCTAGGGCCGAGATTAAATGTGCATTTAAATCTCACTTTCTATTTTTTTATTCACCCCACTTTAATAAAGACCCCTCTAGTCATTTATTTCCAAAGTCACTTTTCACTTTCTAATTTCACATTGACTTTATTAAAGTCACTTTAAAATTAGACTTAGTAACTTTATCACTTAAAGTCACTTTTAAATTAGATTTGACTTTATAACTTTTAAAGTCACTTTAGGAGAAAAAGTGAAATACATTTGGACACTTTTCCCTAGGCCAAAGATTAAAGCCTTAGGGAACCACCTGTCCTCCGGTAACCAAATTTCAACATTAACCATCCTGCATTTGGGAAGCCTAAGATACCCATGGTACATGATTCTCGGATAGTGTCATATTATGAATGCTGCAGTCCTTGGGTTCAAATCCGACGATGCCGTATGTATGGTATGCTCCCTGTTGTTGATTAATTTTTTTTTTAGTTGTTGTCTGTACGCTGGTTACAAAACATGTTTATGCGTTGAAATGTGCTTCGAGTATGCTGGCGTGGACCACTCTGTTGCAAAACAGTGTCGCTGTGTTGAAGTGTAGCTATTGGGATGCAAACCTGTTACTCGAACCTGAGGTACCGGGATGCTGGAGCTAATGCCATGAACTGTTCTGAGTTGAATTTCATATGCAGTGGTGCAATGGTCGTTTTGACTGGTATGCGGAGCGTTGAATTTAATATGATGCTGTATGCTATTTTCTGAATGGTTTTATCTGGTACATTGGTCGTTCTGGTTGTGTTAAAACAAAAAAAAGTTGAAGTTTTATGTTGCATTGAAAAGGCCGAAGTCCATACATGCGTTGAAGTTTCTTTTATGGATGTGTCTTGAATAGCCTTTTTTTAAAGGCCAATGGTTGGTTTCCTTTTTAAAGCCATGAAAAGCATTGGTCGTTTTGGTGCTATTATATAAATCACAGAGTTTTTTTTTTTGGGTCATATTATATGGATATATGAACGTTATGATCCATGGATACGTAAATTGTGAATGGACACATATTGTGATATGATGGTATATATATCATATGGAGTGATATGAGGTATTATGAATGGTCAGTGGTGACACCATTAAAAGCTTTGTTTTTTATATATTAAATCAATTTCTTATCTAAATAAGAAAGCAAAAAAATAGTAAGGCAACAATTATTTTGGAAATCAAAAACACATAGTCCCTTTTGATGATGCATTCACTCATCTCCATAGTGGGAGTAGTTTTCATTGGCAAAAAGAACTACCATTAGTGGTCCAGAAGATAAAACACACCCTTATTTTCAATGAGTTGTGGAAAGGGATTTGTGAAGGAGAAGGAGACAATGCACTTGAAATTCCCACTTCAAATAAGGAGCTTGTGATTTGGGAAAACAAGAGCAACAAGACCTATGTCTTGATTGTAACTTCCGTAAACAAAGAGGCGAGTCAACATATTTCGCCTTTTTCAAATGCCTTTGAAGCCTTAAAGAAGTTGAAGGAATTGTATGACTGACACTCTGAACTTGAAGTTGTTCAATTGATGATTAAATTGTTCAATCTTGAATTGAAAAGTGATGACCCTCTTGCCTTAGCATCAGAAGTAAGATTCATTAGCATGACATAACAGGCACTGGTGTTGAAATAGATATTCCTCTCATAGCTTATGTCAAGGCACTATATCCCACCTATTCACATTATCTTGAGTCATTGCAAGCAAGTGGAAACCTTAAGGAGATTACCTTTGACTCCCTTGAGAAGAAGTCTGCTGAGAGAGAGCATGCTTTTGGGAAGAAGACAACTCCTAAGTCTACTGAAGAAGCCGTGTGCCTTGCACAAAAAGAGAAGAATCATGCACAAGATTCTTCTAGAGGAAGAGGTGGCCGCAGAGGAAGAGGAAGGAAGAATTTTAGAGGCAGGGGGTAGACATTTCCAAGGAGAAAGGTCTGATCTTCATTGCATACGATGCAGTAGAGATGGACAAGATGCTTCCACATGTAAGATGCCTCGGGACAAAATTGAGCAGGAAAGAAATGAAGAAAAGGGTAAAACACCTGGTAAAGGGAAAGAAAAAGCACTCGAGTTCGCTCATTATGTTGTGGCACATTGCAACATTGGAGTAACTGAAGACTTATTTAATGCTTCACTTGCTTCATGGAAATATGCTTGGTTGCTTGATTCAGGAGCAACTTGCCACATGACTTTCAGAAGAGATTTCTTTGAAGAATTCACTGACAATGTTGATGGAGCGGTATACTTTGCAGACAAGTCAAAACTCAAGCCATCAGAGCTTGGCACCATCAGGCTCAAACTACCTGGACTTCCAGACTTTCTTCTACATTATGTTCTCTACCTCTCAGAGTTGGGGAGAAAATTGTTGTCTTTGGTCCACATCCGCTAACAAGGACACTCCATTCACATATTTGATGGCAAGGTTGAGGTCAAAAAAGCATTAGATCACTCACTTGTCATGACTGGGATAGAAGAATAAAGTCTTTTGAACTGTAAGTTGTGCTCATAACTTTTCATACAGTTTTCACTATGATGAAGGTACATTTCCATCAAGTCTTTTATGGCATGCTAGATTTGGACAATTGAACTATGACAACCTCTGTTTGTTGACGAAAAATTGTATTATTGGTTTGCCTATAATTCCTAAGAAACTTAAGCAATGTGATGCTTGTATCTTAGGAAAGCACAACAAATAGTATTTTCATGATTCTCATTCAAGAGCACATAGAAAACTTGAACTCATTCATTTTGATTTATGTGGCCCAGTGCCTGTTCCTTCTGCAAATGGTAATAAATATATGATGACATTTATCTTATGACTACACCAGAATGTGTTGGGTTTATTTATTGAAGAACAAATATGAAGCTTTTGAAACATTCAAGAACTTTCATGCATGGATTTAAAAAGATGTGCAATCTCATATTGGATCTATTCGTATTGATAATGGAAAAGAATACACGTCAAATGAATTTGAAAACTATCTTCGCCAGCATGGGATCAAACATCAAACAACTGTGCCTTATAATCCCCAACAGAACGGAGTAGCTGAAAGAATGAACAGGACAATCTTAAATATGGTACATTCGATGATGTTTTTCAAGAATTTTAAGTTGATGTTTTGGTCTGATGCAATTCTATGTGTTGTGTATATAAAGAATAAGTGTCCATCTAATGTTATAAAAAACAAGACTCCCTATGAAATGTGGTATGGCCACATTCCTTCGGTGAGGCATCCCAGGGTTTTTGGTTCCACCTGTTGTGCCTTGATACCTAAGGAACAAAGAAACAAAATCGCATCAAGGAGTCGCAAATGTATCTTCTTGGGGTACTCAAATACCTCCAAAGCATATCATCTCTATGATGAAGTGAATAAGAAGTTTATAATATCTAGAGATGTGATCTTTCTTGAATCTTCCAAGACTGACAATGTTGTTGAGTGACAGCTTGATCCCTTGGATAGATTCAGACATGCAAAGTCTTTTCAAGTGTTTGATAATGAGGTTCCACATCTTGAAGGGGGATCCCTATACTGGATCAATCTGTGGAATCTTCTTCTGAAGCACTCTCTCCCCCACATGAAGCTCCAACAACTGATGACACTTTGAGTGATGTGATTGACATAATTGGGAGACTAAATCTTGATTCAACCCCATCTCAGTTAATTGAGCAGCCTGGGCCATCTAAGAAAGGTCCTCCAAAATGGTTGACAAAGACACTTGAAAGTGTTTGTCTTGATGAGGTTGGAAAAACAGGAACAAGAAGCTCTGTTAGACAAAATAGAGGTGATGTAGACAATCCTGATTCACCTGGTGATATGGATGTTTCTTATGATTGTGAACCGAATTTGTCTATAGATTTCCAACGAACTTCCTTCAAAGAAATTGCTTCTCATGATGAATGGAAAGAAGCGATGCCAAAATAATATGATTCTTTGATAAAGAATGACACCTGGAAGCTGGTTGATCCAACATTGGGAACCAAACCGATAGGCTGCAAGTGGGTCTTGAAGAACAAGTATAAAGCAGATGGCTCACTTGACAAGCACAAAGCCATGCTTGTGGCAAAAGGTTTTGCACAGAAGGAAGGGGTCGACTATGATGAGACTTTTTCCCCCACAACAAAATGGGCTACCATCCGGACACTCTTTGCCTTGGTAGCTCAGAACGTTTGGAAAGTCCATCAAATGGATGTAAAAACTGCTTTCCTAAATGGAGATTTGAAAGGGAATGTTTTTATGTCTTAACCAAAAGGATTTGTTGTGAAGGGTCAGGAACACAAAGTATGCAAGCTTGTAAAATCTTTGTATGGCCTCAAGCAAGCACCACGAGCTTGCTACGAGAAGTTAATTGAGCATCTTCTGAAACTCAATCTCAAACATTATGATCTTGATGATGCAACTTTGTTTGGAAAAACAATTGTATATCTTGTGGTGTATGTAGATGATCTTCTGATGAAAGGGAACAATGAGAGCTACATTACATCCATAAAAAGAACTGAGGAAAGGTTTTGAAATGACAGATTTGGGCTATGTTCACTACCATCTTGGTATTGAAGTAACTCAACATCCGAAGTTTATATTCCTCTCTCATAAGAAGTACATTAGAGATCTGTTGAACAAGTTTGACATGGCTGAGTGCAATCCTTTGACTACTCCAATGGAACAGAACTTAAAGCTCACATCCACTAAAGGAAAATAATTTGAGGATGCAACAAAGTACATACAACTCGTAGGAAGTCTCAACTACTTGACTACTACCAGACCGAACATTTCATTTGCTATTGGAATCCTCTCCAGGTTTATGCAAAAGCCTTGTGAGGGTCACTGGTCTCCTGCAAAAAGAGTTCTAAAGTACTTGAAGGGAACTCAAGACTTTAGACTCAAGTATACACAGGTGGATGACTTTAGCTTGATTCAGATTTCGATGGAGATAAAGAAACTGGAGTACCTACTTCAGGTTATGTTATGAGTCACACAAACAATCAGTTCCAATAGATTCCACAACTAAAGCAGAATATGTGGTAGTGGCTGAAGCAACAAAGGAAATTGTGTGGCTCAGGAAAATTTTGGAAGATTGGCAAGAGAAACAAGTGTATTCAACTACTCTTTTGATTGACAACACTTCTGCAATAAAGTTGGCCAAGAACCCAAAGTTTCATGATCTAAAAACACATCAATACAAAATATGATCTGATTCGACATCATGTCGAGGTCAAAACAATCTGCCTATGACATTGTTCCACACATGAGCAGATTGCAGACATCTTCACCAAAGCACTTGGTTTTGAGAAATCAATACTAGTAGATTAGGGTTTGATTTCTTCTTTCTTGAGAATTACTTGTGAATTATGTTGGCTTCTTTTACTTTATTATATTATCTTTCATCAAGCAGCTACCAAATTATGTGTATATGAAGATCACAAAAACACGAGACACAAAATGTAGGCACTTTGCCAAGGAAAAAACCCCCTTCTAGGGGAAAACCTAGTCAGAATTCTCTTCCTTAAATAGTTTTCCTTGAGACTCTTCAACCTAGACATAGGCCAGACCTTCCTCCACACCAAGTTATCCCTTCCAGATCTCCGACCTTGTAGCAGCAACAAATCAACCCCAGTAACTTCCACTATGCAGCAACATGCAATAGTAGGCAGCAATTGGCAGCAACAACACTAGAAAAACTTCGATCTTCCAAACTAGGGCACGAGAGAGAGAGAGAGAGAGAGAGAGAGAGAGAGAGAGAGAGAGAGGTGCCAAAATTTCGATTTTCTTCTTCTCCTTCACCTTAGCCAAACTCCCACTCCTTTTAGACTCCTTAGCCCACTTCAAACTTTTCCCAGCTACTTCTTGAGATATTGAACCTGAGTGAGTGAGATGTTCCAAATGAATTCGATCTAATCCAATATATAGGCTCCAAGTCAGGTCAAATTTCACAAATTGAGGCTGACTTGTTCTCCTTTAGGCCGACTTGGTGTGGAGGTGACATAATACATATGTTACTCAAAAACAATTCTTTTTACATAATTCAAATGCCTAAGAAGGGTCTTATAAAAGGTACAATGACTCTAATGGCTCAATATTAATCCTAGGAGTCCACAATGGGGACTTTGACTAATATAATGATGACCTAAGCATGAAACCCATGATTTAATAAGTCATTGTAATAATAATAAAAATTCTTTTCTTTATTATTTTTGACAAGTACATTACATAGTGAATCAATTACATTTACGAAGACTGGACATAGTTACAATTTTCAACACTCCCTCTTAACTAGGGATGTATTCACAAGGAAGATCTCAAACTATATGAACTATGAAGAGTTTAGGCAACGCAATGCCATGGACTAGATTCTTGACTAGGGAAATCTATCCAGATAAAGAGGTGGGACTAAGATGGACTAAAGCTTTCAGCCTCTCCGGTACCATCAAGTTTACTTGCTAGCCATTGACCTAGGTATCTAGGTGCATGTTTGAGGTCAAAGCTCTAAGACCAATGCCACCCTCCCTACTTTGGGAACTAGACATCAACACATAGTGCCGAACGGATGTCCTCCCAGGCAATGCATCACACGCAAAGCCTCAACAAATCTCTTCCAAATTTTAATCAACAAGATCGACAATATCTATTAAGCATGTTTCTAAGATATTCAAACTTCTTATTAGGAAGAGACTTTGTTAGTATGTCAGCTACCTGTTCATCTGTTGGAACATACTCCAACTTCACGATCCCATCCTGCACCAAGTTCTTGTTATAGTGATACTTATTGTTGATATGTCACAATTGATCACAGTAGGACCTAGAGGCTTCTTAAACAAATATGTCAGAAGCTTCCTCAACCATACAACATCTTTTCCTACTTCACATGCAACTACATATTCTGCCTCCACACTACTCAACGCAACGGGATCTTGCTTCCTACTCATCCATGAGACCATAGTAGCTCCCAAACTAAAACATCCACCAGTAGTGCTCCTTCCATCGGTCTCACTGCCACCCCAATAAGAATCTGCGAAGCCAATTAGCTTGACTTACTATCATACTTAAGGCAATGATGTATAGTGCCACGAAGATATCTCAATAATTTGGAGCTATCCAGTGATCATGACGAGGCTTCAAATGAAACTGACTAAGAATGTTTACAACAAAACATATATCCAGCCTGGTGTTTACCAGATACATCAGGGAGCCTACCAACTTTCGATAGGAGGTAGGATCCACGAGACTTGAGTCAGAGCTCCTCAACTTCTTGATATTGGTGATCATTGGAGTTGTCATGGGTTTCGAATCCATCATCCCAAATTTCTACAACAATTTGATGATGTTTTCTCCTTGCCCCAAATATATCTCCCCAGGTTTCTGCCATACTTCCAGACCTAGGTAATAGTGCATTAGTCCTAGATCCTTCATCTCAAATTTAGCTGCCAGCATCTTCTTGCACTCGAATTCTTTGCTCCAAACTAGTGACGAATAGCTCATCCACATAAAGTAGAATAATGTATGGCTCATTGTTCTCTACCTTGATGTAGAGATTTGGATCAGCAGAACTCTTCACGAACCCAATTCTTAGAAGATATGCATCCATTCTTGCATACCATGCCCTAGGTGCTTGCTTCAAACTATATAGGGCCTTTTTGAGTCAACATACATGAGTATCTCTATTATTTACCTCAAAGCCTTCAGGTTGTTCGATGTATACTTCCTCATCAATGGTCCCATTCAGAAATGCTATCTTCACATCCATTTGATGGATATTCCAACCCATTGTAGCAGCCAATGGAATCAAAGATCTAATGGTAGTGTACCTTGCAGAGGGTGCAACAGTTTCTTCATAATCTATGCCTTCCTTTTGAGAGAGACTCCTTGCAACAAATCTGACCTTGTACTTGTCTATGCTTCCATCAACGACATGCTTGATCTTATAAATCCATTTCGAGGTGACAACCAATTCGTCACTAGGTCTAGGAACGATTTCCCAAACTCCATTCTTCATGATGGATTGATATTATTCTTGCATTGCTTCTTCCAAACTTCTTGATGTGCAACTGCTTCGAATGTAGATGGTTCAACATCAATTGGTTTTGTTATATATGCAACATATCCAGAGTATCTCTTCGGCATTTTTCTTTCTCTAAAGGTTCATTTTGCAGCGTCATGTCCTTCAACATCTTCGAGGGTTTCCTTTAACCAATTTGGCCTTTTCCTAGTGGTTGGTATGACTACAGGTTGAATAGGCTCACTTGGTCCTTCTTCTTCTTCTTGAATAGTAGTAGGGTTGTTGTGGTGTACTACTTCTTCTTCGGATATTGATATGTCTTCGTCATCAAAATCAAGAGGAACGTCCTTGGATCTTTTGTAGGCTTTATTTTCATCAAATATGACATCTCTGCTTACTTCAATATGTCTTCCTTCTTTGATGTAGATTCTATATGCTTTTGAGGAGAGACTATAGCCAACGAAGATTCCTTTGATGTTTGTAGAGTCCAACTTCTTTCGCTCGTCTTTTGGAACATGGATGTTGTTGAGAAATCTAGGGCATTGATAGTTAGGTGATTTCTCTTTAAATAGTAACTGCTTGTGAATGCTTTTGACAACTTTAGATTAGGATCTTCGTCACTTAGATATTAATGTTTTTCTTCATCAAACAACTACCAATGCATGAACATAAATAGACAAGAGACACAAAATGTGGGCTATGAGCCAGGGCCAAAACCTCACTCTTTGAGAGGAAAACCCACACAAATTCTTCTTATCGAGATCCCAATTAACGAATACCAAGACCAAGCCCCTTGACCTATTAGTCACTCCAGGGCCAAGACACTAGTTCTCTTGGCTATCTTCTGCTTCTTTCTTCTTTGTGACTTCACTTCTGCTTTTGACCTTCTTAGCACTGCCAAGACCAAGCCCCTTGACCTATTAGTCACTCCAAGACCAAGACACTAGTTCTCTTGGCTGTCTTTTGCTCCTTTCTTCTTCGTGACTTCACTTCTGCTTTTGACCTTCTTAGCACTGAGATCATCTCCTATATGAGTATACAGTGATAGCAACGAAACACATTTGAGAAGGCACCGAAATATATCACTGTAGTATCACCGAAATATGATCACTGTAGCAACACCGAAACTAGGATAGCATCGAATCTTGTGAGACCGAGCTAGCTCCGAATCCTGGATTATATCACTGAACTGTAGCTCCTTCATAGCACCAAACAGTGGTCTCCATTATAGAACCGAACTGTGGCTTCTTCAAGGTACCAAGTTGTAGGATATATACTTTTGTCTAGACATTGTTCCTTTGTTGTAGAACTGAGACCTTTTCTTAAAAATCCAACTTCTGTTTAGCCTTAAAAGACCCTTGCTATTCCTTTCATCAACTATCCGAGTTCCTTCTTGACATATGAACTTGTCTCTTCTTTTCTCGCTGTAACTGTGATCCGAAATTCAGAGAGATCCGAGCTGTGATTTTTGTGTTAATGTGAAGACCCTTCACACACACACACACACACACACACACATACATAGTGGTTTCCCTATGAAAATAAGCCGACATGAACTCAACGAAGGGATGTGTTTCTAATTAGGTCATTCGTTGGTTATTAGGGGCATCTCGAAAACGTCTGGGTCGAAATATGAAATTCAAATTGAGTCATGAATTAATGGATGCTGCTAGAGGGAATGGCAATGCTATACACAAAAAGGAAGAGACTCATAGAATGGCAGAAGCCAATAGAGCTTTTGCACATTTTCGTTAACTCATAAACAGGATCGAGATCTACCTATCTATATAGTGGATTTACATATTCTGATAAATTCGAAATTGATTCCCATTCAGATCGGGCAATATTTTTATTGTAACAAAAGAGAAAAAAGAAGAAGGAAAGAACTTAAATAATAGATAGATCTAAGTCCTCTTGGGGAGGCTTCCTTAAGGAAAAAGGAGATAGATTATGGAGGAATATTCGATCCTATTCATGATGATTATGTAAATCTCCTAAAATTGGAAGTTAGAAACTGTTTCTACTCTTTCGGAGATTGAAATAAATTACTAATTTATGATCTAACATGTACAAAGTGAAAACTTCATTTTCAATTATACCCTGAGATCGTTTGAAATAGTTTCATTTTCTTTTATTCCATTCTGGTTTATGGTCTTTCTTGGCTATATGGTCTCTCCAGGGGAAAGATTGAGCTGAGCTTCAAGAAATAGTAAATGATCTTATAGATACACAAATGTATCACTCTCCAGGGATTTGGATTGCGCTTATATCCATAACTCTAGGAATTGGATTCGAACTTTTTCCAGTCTCTTTTAATCAATGGACCCCTTATGAAGAAGTGCAATTCATTTTAAAAATTATTACCTCTCTAATAAAATAGAGTGAATAGATATCCATCTTTCTTTTTTAGAAATGTTTCTATCTCTAAAAACTCTATGGACATGTGGAAAAGAGAAAGAAAAGGACCGTTACCCCTACCTCCACTCGGACCAATAAATCACTTTTACCGAAAAAAAATAAAATCACAATTAGGGTAAAGCAAGGTCAGAAACAACTAATATCTTTGAATGAACAAAGATATTTTAGGGATTGGTAATACTTTCTATTGATTCAATAGATTTGGTCCTATACATACGCGAGGAAGGTAATAAAAAAAGGAATCAATTTCTTATTTTCTTCCTTCTTTATCACTTAGGAACCACGCGAGGTTCGAGTCCCATGCACGGTTCTGAATGAGAGAAAGGAGTGAGGGGTCCTATTTTTGACAATTCTATCATTCCAGTCGTTGCTTTTCTTTCGTTCCAAAATAGCTGCTCCAGCCGCTAAACACATAGCAATGGATATATATGCACATATAGAACGGATAGGATCCTTGACATATTGTTATTTTGTACCATATTCAATTTTTAGGTTTCTATTGAATTGAAAAAGAAAGGATGTTCAGTGGCGACATGTGTCATCTTCTTAATCTTGAGGGCGACTAGAAGAAGAGAACTAATGCTTGTCTTTGAAGGGCTTCATGACATTCTATAGACTTAAATACATTCTTTATATGCCCAAGAAGGGTTATACATGGCATTGAATCTAAAAAACAAAATCCCTTGCTCATGAAACCCATGAAGCAAGTATTACAATAATAATTTTATTTTCTTCTTTTTATCATTTACAAAAATCACAATTACATGTCATTATGAAGACCAAACCTAGTTACACTTTCCAACACTCCCTCTTAACTAGGGAGGTATTCATAATGGTACTTGGTCATTCTCAATCTGAAGAATTTCTCATAAGAAGAATAAGATTGGTAACCCATCTTTATAACATCAAATCAACCAACATTGTCACATAGCAAGGTCTTGACTAATAGCTCTATCTCTCCACGAGACCTGAGCACAATGCTGGCGAGACCAATGATGTATAGACACCTTCATCATTGTCTCTCTCGAAACATACCCCACTCGGGTTCTCAGGGTGTGTTCCACCAGGACTATTCTTATCTTGTATTCCCAGTCCTCAGAGAATATTTGTCCTCTATGACTACTCTTATCTTGGATTCCCTAATACATCCTCAAAGAGCATCGGATGCCAGATGTTTACCCAATCTTCCATTCTGTCTTCCCAAGTGAAGACAAGAATGATGTGTGTATCTCTCCCTCTTAATTAGGGAGGACATATCTATTCCACTAAAGGAATGTACTCATGCCTTCGGAAGGAATGTACCTAAGCTTCCTCTTGGCTTAGGAATTTCCAAGTTTCTTCTAAGTAAGAAACTTGTTTCCAGGCTCCCTCTTAATTAGGGACCTACAACAGCTCCTCAGGTGGAGATGATGGGACAACTAACTGCTTGAAGAATTCCTCACGATGTCATGAACTTCTTTTATCTAGCAGTCTTCATGTTTGGGACTTCTACATAGGGCACTGACCATCCATCACTTTCATGTATGAGTCAACCATGTCATCATAGGAAAGTGATCTATTAGTCCATATCTGGACTTCCTTCATGCCATGTTTACTTAAGGATCTTTTACATCCTACTACATGTGCATCGATGGTGGAAGTCATCCATAGATCTTCCCTTGGCAGCTCTGCATAAACCCATCCAGATATATAAAAATAAAGGAATGAACATTAAAATCATTACCTTTGTGATGGTCTTTTATCATGACATCTAGTTTGCATCAACATCCTGCATACATATCGACACACATCTTCCAAAGATATATATTGTCAAGGGTCTCTTTCCTTTTCAGACTTCATCAGAGTCTTCATATCTTCCATGGAGATATCTAAGTCAAATCTTCTTGGTCTTTCGGATGTTGATTACCTTTACCATGGTTTCATATTCCATGATCTCTTCGTTCCAAGAGACATTGGGAGATGAAACCCAATAGCCTCCCTCTCCTTCTATATATTCATATTCTCCCTTAATGCAAAACAGTTCAAATTCATGGAGTTACAACCAGTTCAAATTCATGGAGTTACAACTGGCCTGACAAAGATTTTGGAACCTCTCTCCAACATCCTCGAGCTATTAATGATAATATAAGAAATTTAAGTAAAAGGGCAATATAAAGGAAAATGATTTTTTGTTTAATATTATCATTTGTTGATTGGTTTTGGATTGAATATGTGACCTTTTGTGGATTCCCCCTCTCCTCTGTGGGATGTGTTGTGTGGGTGCGTGTGTCTGATTATAAATAGTGAATGATAAATAGGATAATAAAACAGTCAGATATGCCATTGGCATCTTAGAATAGTTTCTACGAGTCCAAATCTTCTCTCTCTGCCCAAGTCTCCTACTTCTCTATACATTTGTAACAGCTATATGGGCTACATTTCAGAAACAGGTTATCAGCTGCCAAAACCTCAACTGGTTAATGAATAGGATTCCACTGGCGAAAATGAACAGTTTCTCTTCCCGAGACTATAAGTTCTGTAGACATTTGAAGCAGCTGTGTGGGGTGCATTTTAGAAACAGGTTATCAGCTGCCCAAATATTGACCAATTAAGGAGCAGTGGACCATTGGAGTGGTTGTCTTTAATAGCTGTGCAATCGTTTCTGAGAACTTTAGTCATGAATTTATTCTGTAAATTTTACACCCCAATATTAAAGGGCTTTAGGAAGTAACCATGCATAAGTCAGGTCTTAAATATATCTTTCATATTTATCCGTTCAAACTTCATTGACTATTCATATGGATCCTTTCTAACTTTAATAGTACAGGCTGATGTTTTCTGATTGTTCACAATCCAATCCTCTAGTTTTTAATTTACTTCTAAGTTCTTAATGAGGCAGTGCTTGATGTGGGTTTGCTATTGATTAAGATCATTATTACTTGGATTTCCATCTGATTTATTTGCCACATTCACTGATCCATTCCTATGAACGCCTTGTACCTTAGTTATTAAAAACTAATGGTTCCTTATCTCCTAGTACAGGAGAAAAGGAAGAATAACAACCACCTTTGTTACCAGACAAACGAAATGGTAAACAGAACAGAGAGAGAAATGAAGGCTTGAGGGGTTTGGGATAAGAAATAGTGCCACATATACGATGCATTTTATGAAACCTGATACGATCTGCTTTTTATTTTTCCAGTGAAAACCTTGTGGGGAAATCCCTAGGCTCTTCTCTGCATTTTGCAGATGCTACTCAGTGTAAACTTGTAGGCACTGATTGCACATTTGACCTGGTAGGGACATCAATTGAGGCATGTAACTGAAGCAGCCAACCTTGGGGATTGACCCTGAAACCTCCTGCATGCATGAAGCTCAAAGCACTGAACCACTTGAGCGAGCCCACCAGGTTAATACAAACCAAATTTACCCAACGACCTTCTCATATAAGGCCATGACCAGAGTAATAATCTCCAATGGGCAGGTTTCCATGTCCATGGAATAGTAGGTGTCTTGGAGTTGTTTGAGAAGCTTTGTGCAAATCTGGAGCAATATATTGTGTGTTTATTAGCTTTTGCTTCCTTTATGATAGCTCTGGGGGTTAGAATATGTTGATGTTGATAGCAATGGACAGGTATATCTGCATTGTCTAGGTGTTAAGCATTGAGGAATCATCCAAAGACTCCTTAGGAAACTTGCTTAATTAATTTAATAAGTTGTTTTTATGATTTAGCCTAAATTAGGAAAAGTACATAATTATGTTAATTAATTAATGTTGGCTATGTTGAAGAATTTAACTGGATTCGGTCTTCATAATTGTATTTGAGTCATAATGAAATGTATTTATCAAAAGAAAGAATTTTTTTTTACGACTTATTAAAGCATGGGTTTCATGCTTGGGTTATCATGTTTTAGGTCAAAGTCTCCATTGAGGACTTCTAGGATTTATATTGAGTCATTAGAGTCATTGTCCATTTTATGAGACCCTTCTTGGGCTTTTGAATCATGTAAAAAGAATTCTTTTTGAGTCAAATATATAATTTGTCACCTCCACACCAAGTCAGCCCTTACCTGTTCAAGTCGGCATACATGAAGGTAATTCGAACTCTAGAAGAGGCTATATATATAGTGTAGTTTGATTCATTTGGACACTCACTCACAAGTTCGATATACAAGCACAAGTAGCTGCAGAGTACGAAATTGCAGGAGGAGGAGGATCACAAGATTGAAGTTTTTTGGGTCATCCCTCTCACACATGTGAATTTACTGGGCTATTATTGGAAGATTGAAATTTTTGCTGCTAGGTCGAAGTTGCTGCATCAACGTCGAAGTTACTGTTGCATCGAAGCACTGCCTCAAGGTCGAAGTTACCGCTGCATTGAAGTGCTGCTTCAAAGTTGAAGTGCCGCATCAAGGTCGAAGTACTGCTTCAAGAGCGAAGTGATGCTTCAAGATCAAAGTGCTGCTTCTAGATCGAAGTTCAGTTGTTGTTGCTGCTAGGTCGAAGTTATTGCTGCAAGATCCAAGTTGTTGCTGGAAGGTTATCATCTGCAAAAGAAGGAAGGGTTGACTTGGTGATTGGAGGAAGTCTGTGCCTAGGTCAAGGAGTCTTGGATTATCTCATGAAACTATTGAAAGAAGAGCTGACTGGGTTTTCCCTTAGATAGGGGTTTTGCCCTAGCTGTCTGCCTACATTTGGTGTCCTTGATCTTCATGTTATGGTTTTGGTAATTGCTTGATGAACTAAAGTAAAAGAAGAACACAATAAATTTAATAAGTAAATAAGAACTTTGCAAGTAATTATCATCATAATGTGAAAATTCCTAAACTGGAATCCTATTGCAACAACTGGTAATTATTCTCCTAATGGTTAATTTTATTTAACAATTTATTTGCAGTTTTCTACGACAAATACTGAATAAATCACACTCCAATCTACACAAATAAATTTGCGGAAGAATAAATGTTGGAAGAAATGCTGGCACACACATAAAATTCACACAATTTTTTTGGACAAATGTCCTCATAAAAACCCAACTCGGGAAAACTGGTGCAACAATTGAGGGTTTTATTATCAAGCAACAGTGAGAAAACTTGAGTACAACTGGATGCCGAAATACTGGCAATTCTACAGAAAAAAATTCTAGTAGAAATCTAGTGAGGAAATTTTCCTCACCCCATAGGTAATCTCCTTACACAAATTGACTTGAAATACGACCCTATGACCCTCTGTGTTAGCCTTTGCGCTCCTCTGCATAGCTGGTTGGACATGTAGCCTTTGACTGATCTCTGATGAAATCTTTCTGCATTTTGTTGACTGGAAAGATGCTTCTTCGACACTCTGGGACTCCTTTCTGGCCTGTTAAAATTGGACAACTAGGTCCAAACTCCGGGTTGTGATGCTTAGATGACGATCCCAATATTTTTATTGGATTCCTCTTTCGGAGAGGTGTAAGATTGATCTAAAGATCATCTCGATCGGATGAGCAGAACATGTACTTTGAATTTATTCCACTTATGTGCTAGGTCGGCTTGGAATAAAATATAGACTTAAATGTCTTAAAGGACGTGTCACACACCCCCAAATATTCCTATATATTGGAGAGACTTAGAGTTCATTTGACACACATTGGTGTGATGGAATTCTCTCTCTCTGGATAGCGTTGGAGCTGTGATATATATGGACTGTTCTTTGTTTGGGTTGTTCTGGGTTATGTGTGACACGCTTGGCTAAATGACCTATTGAAGACTTTGCAAGTAGAAGCATCCTGCTGATCACCGTAATGCCACCCTTTATTATCTCTGTATTGGCTTGTCTTCTATCGATCTATTAGTATGTTCTATCTTCTTCAGTATTGTGCCCTAATCTGAAATGGCATAGAACATAAGCTGAAATTGACATGGTATCAGAGCTAGGGGAAGACAACGCCCAACTTATGTCAAGAATCTAGGGTAGCAAGATGAGGGCTGTTCAAAGGGCAAATAAGAGTGTCGTAAGCTACATCAAGGCTGTGTGGTAGGCTGCAGGCCATACCACCACAGCAAGTGATAGCATGGGCAGTCTGTGGGGCTGTTTGGTGCCCTAACCTTCAGCGTGGAGGGAGATCCTTTCTCTAAAAGTCAGCCGCAGTCTTTAGGGACAATTCTCGGCTGCAACTAAAAGGCAGTGTATGCACTTCTCAAGTGTTGTAGGTGACAGCGTGGATTTAGAGGTCTATCTCAGCCTACGTGGAAGGGCAGTGTATGCTGCTGTAAGAGGGACACAATCCCTACCTCATTTTTGGAGGACGCCGCAGGCCCAATATCAAATCTCCTAAAGGAAAGCATTGAAACAAAAGCAGTTGTGGGTGGATTCCGATTTTCGAGGGGCGTAAGTTAGTAAAGTAGTTGGTTCTCCGTAGGCGGAAGTGTTTCGACGACTGGAAACAACGTCATGATACTTAAAAGATGCTGACGTTGACTTAAAAGATGCCGACGTTTGGAAAGCATGAAACTTGACCGAAGGCCAGTGGAACGTTTTTTTGCGGGTCTTGGCGGAGCTGAAGCAGCGAACACTACACATCTTGCTTTCTGCACATAGACATCGAAGATATCTTTGCTTGATATCTAAGTCGAATTTTCACCTCTAATCTCCGTCAGACTTACACAGAGATGGCACTTGCTTGTGCCCAAGAGATTTTGTGTACTATCTGTGGACTGAAATTTCTGTATATTCGATTTTTTTGTTTGTTGGGAGGTTATTTTGAAAACGGATATTTTAGTGGCATGCCGACGTAAAACTTGGCCATACGCCAAAATTAACCTGTTAACGCTGGTGCAAACAAATCCTGTGGAACGTAGCTTTTTGTCAGCGTGAGCATGTTGATTTGATTGGGTTTTTGTTCAGGTAAAATGGAAAATTCGAGTTAGTAGTTTCTGCCATCGATTCTGGACATTGCAGAGATGAAGAATTTTGCGTTGGAGTGCTCATCTGAAAGGGAAACAACATTGCTGCATAGTATCGATGTAGAGTGTGGTTTATTCTTCAGAAATTCTTTGGTGCATTTCACATTCCTGGAGTTTATGGTAATGAGGGTAGAACCCTGTTAAAAATCCATTATGTTAGTTCAAATACTCACCCCGTTCTTGACGTCAAAGGGTGCATTGGAGACTTGTATTAGCTAAGTCTGAAATATGTGATCATATAAACATGCAAACAACAAAGTTTCAGTAAGAAGTGAAGTGGGTTTGGAAGAATTGTCTGAGTGCATCCTAGCAGGCCCGGAATAGCCATCGGCAGAGCGCTGGATGGACTGCTTAAATTCTTTGGCTTCACAAGTCAGAGCAGATTTTGACCATGTTCTCACCCAAAACAAAGTTCATTCATGGAGGAAGAAAATGTTACAAAGTTCTTGACTATGAATGAGAAAAGAGAGAAAGAAGAGGCTGGAGAGGAATGAGGAAGTCTTCGTGTGTGTCAGCTGAATGCAGAGATCTCCCGCCAAATTCCCGCATTCTTAAACAGAAGGAGAGAACAACATGTCAAAAATTACAAAGCTGATACTATGAAAGCTGATGGAATGATTGGTATCTGGATCAGTTATTAATAATAACGATAATGCGAATTCTGAACTGCACCCCCTGGATGAAGAGGAGCATGAAGCGCGCAACATGGAGAATTCAACATCTTAAACTGGCCCTAGAAATAGAATCTGATGAATCTAGCTTAGAAGCAGGCAAATTAAAAAAAAAAGTGGGAGGCCTCCACCTGTAAATGCACTTTTGTAATTACCACTTAGTTTTTTCCATTATGTTGGAGTTATCTTACTGACCAACAAGCAAGTATTGTAAAGTTAACAAGACTGGAGGATTCAATGATGTGGTTACGAAGGATCGAAGTTGTTTTTTTTATGGTCCTTCTAATGTCTGTATGAAGGCTGATGTTTGCCCAAATTGCAGGATGAGCTTTTGTTGTTTTTTTTTTTTTTTTCTATGCCTTGGAGCAGAGGGCTGAGACCGTGAAAATATGACAATAAGGTATGTTTTGATCTCCATGATAGGGTCACAAACCCTCATGTGGTTCTCTATGTGCACCTACTCTGTGGTTTTCTGATCCAAGTGACAGGCAGATTCTTTGGGGAATTCTGTCCTTGTATGGTGAATAAGTCAAAGTGATTTAAGGCCTAATGCATAGTAATGTTGAGGAGGATAAATCACTGTATTAAAGCCCCAGTTCAAATCCTGTGATCAGTGAGTAGCTCAATTATTATAAGGCAGACTTGCTGAGTTGATACAAAATCTACTGTAAGAAGACAGACAAAAGAAGAGTTTTTGCAGCCTTGGATAGTCACGTATCGTCAAGTATTTGAAACCATGGTTAGCAAAGACTGTGGAGTTTTTTTTTTAACAAATGATGATAAAATCATCACTGAAATCCATGATTTGACAGCATATGATACATGTCAAGATACATGACAGCTATATGACAGTGTATGGCTATGATTCTTAGATGGCTTTAACAGTGGGAGAATAAGATTCAGGTCCCTGAGTACAAAACTCCTCTCCAAGTTGATGTCTAGGATGCCCTCATTTAAAAATAGATGTCTTCTCTCTCAAGAGAAGCTGGCATTAAGAGGGAGAATACAACTGTATATGCTCCTGAGATAATATCGTTGCTGAAAGAAAAGGAGACCCTCATGGCTCAAAGATATATGGCTTCAAGGGAGAAATTCTGGAAGAAAACCAAGAAGCCATATAAATACCAGAGGTATCGAACTGCCATGAGTATAATATGAGCCTGAATTATTTGGGAAAGTTGTAAAGCATCAAGTCTAGAAGGATGTGATGCACGAAGAGTATGAGTCCATAATGAAAAATGATGTCTGGATGTGGTTTCAAGATCGGAGGACAAAACAATTATGGCTCTACAAGATCAAGCATGGATCTAATGGAGGTGCTGAAAAGTTCAAGGCAAGATTCGTTGCCCATGGCCTCTCTCAAAAAGAAGGAATAGACTATGATGACATATTTGCACCTGTGGCCTGATATACCACCATTCGATCTATCATAGCCCTTGCTGTTACGCAAGGTTGGAGTCTTCATCAGATGAATGTGAAGACAGACCGCATTTCTGCATGGTGTGATAAAGGAAGAGATGTACGTAGAGCAACCGTTGGGGTTCAAAGCCCAGGATCGAGACACCCATGTCTGGTTGAAGAAAGCCCTCTATGGGCTGAAGCAAGCACCCAGGGCTTGGTACGAGAGGATAGATAGCTACCTGATGAAGCTGGGCTTCACTCGTAGTAATGCTGATCCAAACCTTTAATTCAAGGTTGATAGAGAGAAGCCTCTCATTCTGGTGTTGTATGTGGATGACCTCTTCCCGACAGGTGCTAACCCTCTCATTCATCAGTGCAAGAGGGAGCTCGCTGCTGAGTTCAAGATGAAGGCCCTAGGACTAATGCACTACTTCCTAGGCCTAGAGGTCTGGCAGAGACCTAGCGAGATTTTCCTTTCTCAAGGAAAATACATTGTGAAGCTTCTGGAAAGATTTGGTATGGTGGACTGCAAGTTCGTGTCGAGACCGATGGATCTCAACTTTAAGAAGTTGAGTGGTAGCGTTGTTGGGCCCGTGTCAGCAAATCCTACCAAGTATCATCAACTCGTACAGTCCGTGATGTTCTTAGTGAACACCCGTCCGAACGTATGTTGTGCAGTGAACACTTTGAGTCAACACATGGTTGATCATAACATTCACTGGGTTGGTGCCACGAAACTCTTGAGATATCTCTGAGGCACGATAGACCATGGGCTGAGATACACTGCCGGGAGTATGACACTCCATGGATATATTGATGCCGATTGGGCTGGCAGTGTGGTGGATCGCAAGAGCACATATGGATGCTACTTCACATGTAGATCTGCTTTAGGCAGGAAACTGAAGTCGGTAGCCTTGAGCACCGCTGACGCCGAATACATTGTAACATGCGTGGCCTGTTGTGAAGTCACTTGGCTGCGAAAGCTCTTTAGTGAGTAGTTCGAGCATGTGCTAGATGCCATCGTTATCCTTTGTGATAACTAGAGGAGGATTCGTTTGTCATAGAATCCCGTGTTCCACGAACGATCCAAGCATGTTGATACCACTATCCGGGATATGGTACAATGAGGCGCCGTAAGGCTCGATCATATAGAAACTGATGAGCAAGTCGCGGATATTCTCACTACGCCCTTGGGGAAGGTCATGTTCCTAACCTTCCGTGAGAATCTTGGTATCGTGGAATGACCCTATTCTGAGGGTCCTGTTGGACGATGAGCTCTGGGAGCTCTGGGAGCTCTGGGGACAGCTTCTCGGAGCTATGAGCAACCACAAGGCTAGGCTTGCCGAACCTTGTTGGTGTGCTTGGACCCCACCGTTGTGATTATTGAGTTGGTTCACCTCTCATTATCTATGCCCCGTATGCATCCTACCCATTGAGTTCAGGGCTCATGGGAAGTACCTCTCATTTGGCCAATGAGATGGGAAAGGCTAGAGACTAATAGCAAAGACTGATGGACGCATCAGAAATTGCCGTACTCTCTATCTAGGATGGCACAGTCCAACCACTTGATCTGGGATCAAGTATAGTGAGGTTTCAGACCTCCTGCTGACTTCGGGTCAGATGAACCAACTTTGGGTTGGTTGGAGACTCTTTGTGAGTCCTATAGAGGTTTTGGACCTCTGGGCTGAATCTGTCAGCCGGGTATGATGTCTTTGTGACCGACCCACTTCTGTTTTGAAATAAAGAGGCCAGCAAAGCAAGTTACGGCGGGATGACGCACGATGTTTGGATTGCACTAGTGGACGGAGTTCTCCCTAGTTGAGAGGGAGTGTTAAAATTGGACAACTAGGTCCAAACTCCGAGTTGTGCTGCTCAGATGACGATCCCAATATTTTTATTGGATTCCTCTTCCGAAGAGGTGTAAGATTGATCTAAAGATCATCTCGATCGGATGAGCAGAACATATACTTTGAATTTATTCCACTTATGTGCTAGGTCGGCCTAGAATAAAATATAGACTTAAATGTCTTAAAGGACGTGTCACACACCCCCAAAGATTCCTATATATTGGAGAGACTTAGAGTTCATTTGACACACATTGGTGTGATGGAATTCTCTCTCTCTGGATAGCGTTGGAGCTGTGATATATATGGACTGTTCTTTGTTTGGGTTGTTCTGGGTTATGTGTGACACGCTTGGCTGAATGACCTATTGAAGACTTTGCTAGTAGAAGCATCCCGCTGATTGCCGTAACGCCACCATTTATTATCTCTGTATTGGCTTGTCTTCTATCGATCTATTAGTATGTTCTATCTTCTTCAGTATTGTGCCCTAATCTGAAATGGCATAGAACATACGCTGAAATTAACATGGCCTCTAGAACTAAAAACATCTCTCCCTCTGAGCAAATCCATCTTTCCTCTAGAGACTACTGCCTTGCCCTAGCGTCAGCCTCTCTGTGGCTCCTCTGCCTCTCTGCAAATGCACTTGTTCGATCTGGAATGCCTCCTCCAACCTCACTGTCTTTGCCCCCCTCTCATTGCTTCGGTTTCTCTGACTCTCTCTTCAGCAACTGACTGCTGCTACTCAGGAAATTGATCTGTCAAGAAATCGAATTGCTCAAGTGTATTCTCCATCACCACATCAACCTCCTCTTATAATCCTTTGTTGGAGCACCAATGACCAAGATTAAAACATAATCGATGGCTAGGATAATCTCTAGATCCATCCATGTGAGTTTCTAGACTATTCTCGCCTTATCTCAATTAATATTGATTAATTAACCATATTCCCTAAGTTTAGACTTAGGAAATATATAAAAAATCGGTTAATAATCTAATTGAGACACTTCTAGGCGGAATTTTCAGAAATGATTTATGGGTTCTGGAGATCTCATGTATTCTAGCCTCTCGACAAGTTTTCGTGGCTAGAACACATTCGATGCTACAAAAACTAACACATAAGAAAAACTTTTTCCGCTCTTGATTTTCTAACATGGTATCAGAGCTAAGGTGAAGTAGAAGGAAAAAGGTAGCCTAAAGATCTGTTGAAAGGAGACAAAGGAGATCTCAAGAAGTTGAATAAGCGGATCCTATAAGGAGAAAAGCTTTCTATCTTCAAAAACCATGTCTAACACAATAAAGGGAGATAACAAACTAAAAGGAGCATCAAATTGCAGGGCATGATAGAAGAGGATAGATCTCATCCTTGAAAAGAATAAAGTCTTGGATCTTGTCACAGGAAAAGTGAAGAAGCCAACAAAGGAATCAAGTAATGCTGAAAAAGCTAAGTTTAGAGAGTCAGAAATATTGGCTATGAGCCTAATGGTAGATGGTGTAAAGGATAATCTTATTCGATACATTTCCAACATTGATTCCGCCCAAGAGATGTATGAAACCTTATCCAAATTATTCACCATCAAGAATCTTGGTCAAGTTGCAAGTCTTAAGAATGAACTAAGGACCATGAAGATGACAAAGGATAATATTGTGTTTTCCTTCTTTGTAAGGATAGCTCGAATTAGAGATGATCTAGAATGCATTGATGAGATAGCATATGAAAACGAGCTCGTGATTGCTGCACTATTGGCATTACCATCTTCTTGGAGTGCCTTTGCTTTAGGGATCAACAGTTGGAAGGAAACTCCTACATTCGAGGAATTTTGGAATACATATAATCAAGGGGAAATGAGAATTTCATTAGTAACCAACAAAGAGAATGAAGAAGAGAACGTTTCAAATGCCTACTTTGCTCGTCACAAGAATGGAATCTTCAAGAAGTCTAAAGGGCCAAGAAGGAAGGTAGACCTATCCAAAATAGAATGTTAACAGTGTCATAAAATGGGTCACTATAAAAGTGACTGTCTTGACAGTCAGAATAATAAGAGAAACAGGGATCGAGCAAATGTTGCTGAAGAGGAATCTCCCAAGAAGAACAAGACCGAAGAATCATAAATAAAGGACTTACACTACTAAGTTTGATTGCTTTCATTTATGATTTGATTTCTAGTATTGATAGGTTTAACATGTTTTGGAAAACATTTTTGAATTGTTTTGATAAAGTTTAAGTATCCCTCGAGATTGGATTGAGAGGGAGCCCTCAACATTTTCCAAAGATAAATATCTTACTCCTTGTATTAATCTTTTTATATTTGATTTCCCTTCTTATATAGATATGTTTGTATTAGATGCTAATAACATTTATTTTGATATTTTCCTTGTTTAGGAAAGGTGTTATGTATATTTTATTAATTATTAGTTAGATATAGTTATATTAGGTTTTATTAAGTGAAAGGGCATGATCAAAGATCATGCCTCTTCACCAAGGGACACCATGAGGCTATCTTTAAAGCCTCGGTGATTCCCCATTGTAATCATATCTCATATCTCATCTTTTATCAATAATAATATATACTTATTCAAGTTTACCAGAGTTTTTACACTCCATTGGTATCGGAGCCATCGCTCTTCGGGATCTGTGTGATCACCCAAAATTAAGGAATTACAAAATTCCAGAATTGCAGATTTTTTAATAAAACAAAAAAACTACTTCGTATCTGCCCAACCACCACACTCACAGAGTTATACCAGATTGCATATGCACCAGAGATAGGGACGAGTTCTTCGGGAGTGTGCTGTTATTTGGAGCTGTAATCACTAATAATTAAAGGGCCGAGTCTGTGGGTTATCACTAACATGCATTCAGAGATACGTCTGCAATAAAACCCCTTTTCTTTTGAGATCAGTCATCAGATATACCTGAAATTTGCATCGGCACTTTAGGAGGCCACACACTTGGTAGTGTTCAGCAGTTTGGCATTCCACAGGCCCAGTTTTCCCAGCATAGCAATTTAATCAAACAAGAGACCGAGTTCCCTAAAGGATTCATCCCTATTTGTGGCGGTTGTTCGACTCTCTCTACCTTCAACCATTGGGCGGAATTCACAAGTTTTGAATCAAACCCATATCGATTCCCTGAGTTCGAATATTTGGCATTTGCTGGAATTTAATCTTTGGTATATCATTTCAAGACGGCCTGGGAAACGTTGCCTCTCATCCGACTCTGTGCGGTCAAACCATACAGTCACGTCTCTTCAGAGATATGCTATAGAAAAATATTTTAGTCTCTAAACTATACAAATATAACATATAGGGAAAGGCATTAAATATTATTTAACCAACAAAAACAAAAAAAAACATACGACTTCAAATTTCAAGGAAGATCTATAATTATAAAGGGATTATGCAGTGTACTTAAAAAGGGAAAAAAAAAGGGGGTCATTGAAAAAAAATAGATAAAAAAAAAAAAAAACAAGTGTATACTTTTAAAAAAATAAGAAAGAAGAGATTATTACAAGAATAAAAAGATAATTTAAAGAAAAAAAGAAAAGAAAAAAAAAAGAAAAAAAGAAAAAAAGGGTTAGAAAATTACAAAAAAAATATTAATTAATTAATCAATTAATTTTAAAGAAAAGAAGGAAAAACTAGCAGAAAGATATTCCCCACCTCATACACGTTCAATGTCTTCATCAATGTCAATGGTCGAATTCCAGAAGAAATTGGTGGATCTTGAGAAACAGATCAATAATAATTCCGAAGAATTTGGAAAAAGATTAGTTGATCTTGAAGGTACAGTTGCAGGACATTCCAACGACATCAAAAAGGTTCATGATACGACAAATCGAATAGAAAGACAAATGTGGCTAAATCATCACAAGGCCACAGAAAAGCAGAGCGAAGCAATGAACAATATGACAAAACTCTTCAATAAGCTAAATGATAAGATAGATAAGTTAAGTCAGACACAATCCCCAATATCTCCTAACATGGAACAAAATCAACAAAACAATTCTGCAGATTCAGGGAACTCAGAAGAGCATCAGGAAAAAACCAATTCCCCACATCATCAAGAAGATAGTAATGCAGATTTTCAAAATAAGTAGCTCTGGAATGCATTTGCTAATCAATATCCCCTTCTTGTTCCACCATTAGCATATCAGCGAAAAGCCAAAATCGAGCTACCCAAATTTGATGGTAATGAAAAAAATAGCGTTGCATGGCTTAATAAAGCGAAAGAATATTTTAAGATTTATGACATTACTAGTGATGACGAAAAAATTAAGCATGCTTCCATGAAAATGGAAGGAGAAGCATATAATTGGTATATGTGGTGGAAAAAGATGACGCTCGCTATCAGTTGGAGGAAATTTAAGGATGCATTCTTCAAAAGGTTTCAAGGCATAAAAGAAGAAAAGTTCTTTTCAACGTTTATCAAATTACGCCAAAAAGGAGATGTGGATGAGTACACTCGAGAATGGGAGACCTTGGCAACACGAGTACCCGGATTGTCGGAATCTCGTCTAATCCAGTCTTACATCTCAGGACTTAAAATCCATATACAAGAAGAGCTCGAACTACATGAAATTACGTCCGTAGAAGTAGCAAGGCAAAAAGCAAAAGCTGAAAGGAAATTTGAAAGATTATCAAAACCAGAAAAAGTATATTCGAGACAAAGATTTCCTCAATCTGAAAATATAGATGACACAAAATATGTCCCACTCCATCTTCGTGAAGAAGAAAAATCTAGTGTGGAAAAACAAAGAATGAGAGAGGGCAAGTGCAAGCGTTGCGGTGAAAACTGGGATCCTAAGCACAGATGTGCTAATGGAAAAGCGAAAAATCTATACAGTTGTGAAGCAACTAATGACGCTAACAATAATGATTCATATATAGAAGGATTAGAAGACAACTTAGAGTTCTCTCCAGAAGTGGATGGCGAAACTATTCCGCAAGTGTCATTATCAACTATGACAGGTATATCACAACCTCAAACCCTAAGGTTAAGAGGACATATCAAGAACAACAACGTAATGGTTCTCGTCGACACTGGCAGTACCCACAATTTTCTAGATTCAACCATGGCAAAAAGACTTAACATCTTTACCTTCCCCATGCCTAATATGAAGGTAATGGTGGCCGATGGTAAGAAGATCGAGCAAGTAGGAAAATGCCATAAAGTCAAACTACAGATAAAAAACTTTCATTTAGAATCTCCATTCTACACCGTTCCATTACGAGGAGTAGATGTGGTCTTAGGAATTCAATGGCTACAAACTTTAGGTACTTATTCTACCAACCATCAGAAGCAGTTTATAAGTTTTAAGTGGAAAGGGCAGAAACACAGGTTGTATGGATTCCAAGCCCCAGAAGATCAAGTTGTATCTTCCTCTCTAATGACGAAGATGATTCAAATAGGAGCGCCAACATCTACAGTACAATGTCATCAGTTAGAAATGTTATCTTCAAAAGGGAGCCACGAAGAGTCACCAGAAGAACAAGGACTAGTTCGGACACACGAAAAAGTATTCCAGGATCTACCCATAAAAGTGCCTCCAGATAGGAAAATCAAACATCCAATAGAAGTCAAGACAGGATCCAACCCTGTCGATATCAGATCTTTTCACTATCTAGATCAACAAAAGATTGAACTCGAGAATATGCTCCACGATCTTTTTAAAATGTGGGAAGCAAGAGCCCACCGCTCAAGAAACCCAGGCGTTCGTCAACATTGTCTATCGTTACGTATGCTTTGAGGACAAAGCATCTTTAAGAGAGGGGCAATGTTATGTATATTTTATTAATTATTAGTTAGATATAGTTATCTTAGGTTTTATTAAGTGAAAGGGCATGATCAAAGATCATGCCTCTTCACCAAGGGACACCATGAGGCTATATTTAAAGCCTCGGTGATTCCCCATGGTAATCATATCTCATATCTCATCTTTTATCAATAATAATATATATTTATTCAAGTTTACCAGAGTTTTTACACTCCAAAAGGCTTGCTGAATACTCAAGGGTTATGGAGAAAGCATGATAGAAGTTCTATTGGAATTAATGTCCTACAAGGTTTGTCAAGAAAACAACTCAAAGGTATGTCTTAGATCTTAAGTTTGTTGTTCATGATAAAGGTATATTCATTATTTTTAATAATCTGTTCTACATTACTAACATTGTTGTGTCTAGCTCCTTTGAATCATAAAGATTCTTGGTAGGGTGATTCATCATCAGATAAATCTACCCACATTAAACTCATTTATCTTTTTGTGGAACCCTAAAAAGGTTCTCTATAAAACCCTAACCTAAGGGTACACTAATTTGAAAACCCTAATATCCTTAGGGTTATTGATGAAATCTAGAAAATGTTATTCTTTTGATGTTTGGGGTTCTAATGGTAAAGTCATGTTTGGAGTTTTTGTATTGCTATGGAAACCCTAGTCCTTCAGGGTTGGATGGTAATGTCTATTTATTAGAACTTTTGGTAAATTAGGGTTTATGAACAAAACCAATGTTGCACGACTCGTATTCGTATAAGACTCGTCCGACCATTGACTCGTCGACTCGTATAAGACTCGGGTACAACTCGTATAAAACTCGTATAAGACTCGTCAAAATGCAAAAAAGAATTAAAATATGGTAAATTTTAAGCAGAAAAAAGAAACTAATGATAATTCCAGTCCTTATAAGTTATAAAAACCACAATATATGTAATAATTCATAACATCATCTCATATCTATAAAAGTACAACATAGCATATTCGATTTTTGTAAGCAAAACATTTAGATACTGAATAAGAAAAGGAATCATGATTCCATAATTAAAATAGAATATGTCAGCAAGTTCAAAATTCAAATACATATGTCATAAATGATAAAGGATTGTCTCATAACAATCTTGAGTCTCATCACTCATGGACGACCACGCCTATAATAAGCCCTCGTGGAGCTCATGGTAGCATCAGAAGGTTGAAGCAACTGTGAGGCAGGTGTATCAGGAGTCTCCATTTGATATGGAAAACTAGAGAGATCCTCAGTCTCTTCATCAAGCCAACTCAAATCAGGGGGCTCCTCCTCCACAACCCAATCAGACTCTAAATCAATAGTATCCAATAAAATTGGATTTGTATCCTTTCTTTGCACTTGTTTTGTGAGCATTCGAAGGTTGTAGTAGATGAAAACCAACTTCTCCAACCTCTCATGCTCCAACTTGTTTCTCTTTTTGCTGTGGATGTGCTCAAAAACTGACCAATTGCGCTCACAAGAAGAAGCACTACAGGGTTGACTCAGAACTCTGATGGTGAATTCTTGTAATTGCGGTGCCTCAGAGCCACAATCTATCCACCAATGAGCTGTAAAAAAATAACAACAAAGATTATCAGTTTGCAATGCCAAACTTATAAAAGAGAACTAGTAAAATTACAAGCTAAGTTCTAACAATTTGCACTTACAAGGCATTTTCTTGTCCTTGAGACGTTGGCTTGAGCTGAATCCAAACATGCTAGATGCTTCCTTGTACATATCTCGTTGTAGGTTGATTTTGTCTTGAATATCTACATCCGGGAACATCTTCTCAATGCATATCATGACACCTCTCATCACCTCGGGATCTCTTTGAATGTTAGACCCCTCATTATAGAATAAGCTCGGATTGAGATACGCTCCTGCTGCATGCAATGGTGAATGTAGTTGTCTGTCCCACCCGGAATCAATAATTTGCCATATAGGGAGATATTTAGATTCATCTCCCTTATAGAAAGTCTTGATGGCCTCTTTGGCCCTATCCATGCCCTCATAAATATATCCCATTGGAGGTTTCTCTCCATCCATCAATCTCAAGACTTTCACAAGGGGCTCAGTGAAGCTGACAATCTCAGTGAATTGTCCCACAAACTATCACCAAAGACAGATGCTTTCACAGACAATGCTTCTGGTTTTGTGCTATCTTTCCAAAATACCCATTATTGACTACAAAACATTCTTCACAAAGCTTGGTACTCATACAAAAGGCTTTGGAGGGAAAGAAAGTTTGTAGCAAACCGTGTGACAGCTGGGTGACTAAGCTCACCCTGTCCTTCATAAGGTTCAACACCCAAGCATGATTATAAATATACTTGGTAATTTGCTTGCATTCTTGCACAACATCCTGCACCCACTCCAACTTCCCAATATCCTCTAGTATCAAGTCTATGCAATGGGCAGCGCATGGAGTCCAAAAAATCGTGGGATATCTGGCACAAAGCAACCTTCCAGCTGCTACATAATTTGCTGCATTGTCCGTGATTACTTGGACAACATTTGCAACCCCAACTTCCTCCACCACATCAGCCAACAATGCAAAAATCAAATGTGCATCTTTTACATTTGCAGATGCATCAATGGATTTTAGGAACATGGTTCCTTTAGGGCAAGCTACAACAAAATTTATTATTGTTCTACCCCTCTGATCTATCCACCCATCAGACATAATTGTACATCCTGTAATTTTCCGTGAGCTTTTAATGCTCTCCAATTGTTCCTTGACACACTCCAACTCCTCATCTAGCTCTTTCCCCCTAAGTGCATTATAAGATGGGGCTTTGTATCTAGGGCCAGCACTTGCAATGGCATCCACCATGGGTTGATAAAAATATGACTTTGCATAGTTGAATGAAAGACTGTTATGGTACCAAAACCTCCTCACTGCCATATCTGCCTCCTTCCTCTTCTTTTCATTAAAACTATCCAAGGTTGGTTGAGATCCTGGAGTTGTACGAGGAGTGAAGAAAGAAGAGGTTATACTCCTGATTACTACAACACTTGAAGAGGAGTTACCAATACCCAGACTTTCAATCTGTTTTTCACTCTGAGATGAAGATCTACCTATCCCAACAATCTCATCCTTCCTTCTTTCCCTCTTAGAAGTTTCTTCTTTAATGGCTTCCAAAGCAGCTGCCATTTCAGTAGTGACTTCATCAGGGCAATTTTGACAACATCCCACACCATTCCCAGGAATTCTAGCTAGGTGGTATTTAAGCCTGTTTATTCCTGCATGCATTGTGGCATTGCAATAATTGCACTTCACATGGTGGTCATTACCGGCAATGATCCATTGACCATGTGCCCATGCCGGATCACGAGACTTTCTATACCCCTTTGGTGGCATGGTGACGAAATCTGGAAGAAAAAAATTAAATTTTTAAAATCTAATTCATATTTTTTAATTTTTTTTTGGTTTTTTGGTTATTATTATTTTTTTTAATTTACAATTTTTTTTGGCCCTGTGGCTGAGTTTCTCAGCTACACAAGGTCGTTGTGTGGCTGAGAAACTCAGCCACAGGGCTTGTAGGCTCAGGAGGCAGACTGTAGGCCCTGTGGCTGAGTTTCTCAGCCACACAACGACCCTGTGTGGTTGAGAAACTCAGCCACAGGGCTTGCGCGCTGAGGAGGCAACCTGCAGGCCCTTGTGGCTAAGTTTCTCAGCCACACAGGGCCGTTGTGTGGCTGAGAAACTCAGCTACATGGCCAAAAAAATTTGTAAATTGCAAGTGAACAAAAAATAAAATAAAATTGAATTGATTAGGTAAAATTAAAAAAAAATTACATGCAAGCAGCTAGTTGCAAAGCAATGAAACAAAGATCACAAAGCCTACTTGGACAGTGTGTTGAAACTCTGCTTGTGCTGTGACTCTGCCTGTG